>JAWWTY010000016.1:17504361-17534845 GCA_035222235.1 Margarornis squamiger | reverse complement strand
GTACCCCCATCGCCTCCCAGTGCCCCCAGTAGCCCCACTGCCCCCTAGAACCCCCAGTGCTCCAGTGTCCCCATTGCCCCCCAGTGTCCCTCAGTACCCCCACTGTCCCCCAGTATCCCCACTGCCCCCAGCCCGCACCTTCACCCTCCGCAGCAGGTCCCTGCTCCTCTGCACGGCCCCTCCGAAGCCCCCCGGGGCCGGGGGCTCCTCGTCCGGCCCGGCCCGGCCCTCACAGCCCACGGCGAGCGCCAGGGCCAGGGCCCAGCCCCACGGCCCGCCCGCCCGGCCAGGCCCGGCCCGCCCCGGAGCTGCACGGCCCAGCACGGCACGGTTCAGCCCGGTCCGGCCCAGCCCAGCCCAGTTTGTCCCAACCCGGCCCAGCACGGCCCAGTTTGTCCCAGCCCGGCCCAGCCCGGCCCGGCCCAGGCCCCCACACAGCCCCGCCATGGCCGGGCCGCCCGGCCACAGGCACGGCCAGCCGCGCCGGAGCGCATCGAGCGGCACCGAGCCCGGCCGCAGGGCACAGGCACGGCCAGCCGCGCCGGAGCGCATCGAGCAGCACAGAGCGGGGAGGGGGCGTGTTAGGTGAGTTATAGTCGGGATATACTCGCGATATACAGGGGATATACACGGGTTATACAGGGGATATACAGGTGTATACAGGGGTTATACACGGGATATACAGGGGATATACTTGGGATATACAGGGGATATACACGGGATATACATGGGTTATACACGGGATATACATGGGTTATACACGGGATATACTCGGGATATACACGGGATATACACGGGATATACAAGGGATATACACGGGTTATACACGGGATATACACGGGATATACACGGGATATACAAGGGATATACTCGGGATATACAAGGGATATACACGGGATATACATGGGTTATACACGGGATATACAAGGGATATACAGGGGATATACACGGGATATACAGGGGATATACACGGGATATACAAGGGATATACATGGGTTATACACGGGATATACAAGGGATATACAGGGGATATACACGGGATATACAGGGGATATACATGGGTTATACACGGGATATACAGGCAATGTGTGGGCATTACACACAGGATGTACATGGGCTATACAAAGGTTATACATGGGATATACAGGGGTTACACAGGGTTTATACTGGGGTTATACACAGTCTGTACATGGATTATACACGGGCTGTACATGGATTATACTCGGGCGGTACATGGATTATACTGGGGCTGTACTTGGTCTGTACATGGATTATACTCAGGTTGTACATGGATTATACTCAGGTTGTACATGGATTATACTCAGGCTGTACATGGATTATACTCAGGCTGTACTCAGGTTGTACATGGATTACACTTGGGCTGTACATGGATTATGCTCAGGCTGTACTTGGGCTGTACATGGATTATACTGGGGCTGTACATGGATTATACTCAGGCTGTACATGGATTATACTTGGACTGTGCATGGATTATACAGGGGCTGTGCATGGATTATACTGGGGCTGTGCATGGATTATCCCTGTGAATCCTGCCCAGACTCATTCCTTGAAAAGAAAGGTTTCCAAAGCACAGCTCCTCTGTGCTGGGTAACTGGGATGGGCAGAGCTCAGCATCACCCACCCTTCCTCTGGATGGAGCTGAGTTTGTAGCTCCTGCCAGCACCAACGTGGGTCTAACCAGCCCTTTCACTGCCCTGATGGGTAAGGGAAAGAGAGAGGAGGTGAAGGGCACTCCAACCATAATGCATCTACTTCACTCTGCTCTCAACAGCAAACGATTGCAGCAGCAAATGGCAAAGCCTGTGCTAAAGAAATGTATGCCAGGCAGAAGGAAAGGAGAGCAAGCTGCTCTGACACCCACATAGAACTTTTTACCTGCAAGATGAGCACATTTGATGTGGAATAGTCAGAATTGCTTACAAATGGGGACTCTTGCAATGCTTTGGTTCCAGGTTTCAGCCTAGACTGGGCTGGTGGCCCAGCAGGGACATGCAGAGCTCTGGAGGGACAGGCTCACAAAGGTGGCTCTGGTTGGAGATGCTGCCCAGGGCTTTCCATCTTCCTCCTGTCCAATCATCTCAGAAACTGCAGGATTTGGCAGGAAGTCAGGCCAAACAGCTTTCATGTGTGGAGACAAATGCAGACCAGATGTTCCCCTTCTCCCTGCAGGCATTTACTGCTCATTAGTATTTTCTCAATAAAACTCCCTTGCTTATCACAGGACAACTTCATAACCAGCTGGTACAAGATGCTGTATTTACTGTCTTGTAACTCGTTTTCACTGTGTTAAACTGTCTCTGGAAGCATTTTGCAGCAGGATTCTCTGCATTCCTCTATTAATCTGCTCAGCAGCAACCCTTTCTGCCATCACACTTTGCAATGGGCCAGAAATGGAGCTTGCCATTTGTCTCTGCTTGCCTTAATGAAGAGCTTTGTGGTAAATCCAGGAGCACAACACAGCCTGCAGTTATCTGTTGTCTCTTCCTCTAAACTGCTGGGTTTGCTAACTTGGAGTTGAGACATGAGGCTCAGGAGGTTTGGAGGGGTTTCTCCTCCCACTGATAGCAACAGAACATGAGGACGGTGAGCACTAGGCTAATCCAACTGTAATTTAACAAAATTTAACAAAAAAGGACAATATTTTCTTCTCTCATGAGTCACTCAGAAATGCAGGCACAGACTCTCAGCTGTAATCCACCTTCTTTATGTGACAGCCAGAAGAGCTGAGCTGGAGACCCCTCTGGAAGGGTCTAGCACTAACCCAGCTGACTTTTCCTCTGCTCTGCCTCCTTGCCAAGCTCTATTTGCCAGATTTGAAGAGCCTGGGTGTTGAGATGTGCCTTATTCAGCTGGTAAAGGATGGTGTGATGGAGTGAGCAGGGCTGGGCTCACTCCCCTCAGCCTGGGCCAGCTTTGGAGTCTCACCATCGAGAACCCCTTAAGGTTCTACAGCCTTAGAGACAAACAAATGTTCCATAACAGAAGACTCTGTATGTTCCTGCCCGGCCTGCTCTGGCACTGTGTGCTGCTGCATCCTCTGGCTCTGTGGTGGGGCTGAGCCTGTGAGCTGGGCAACCCCAGCAAGGTTGGCAGCAGCTTCTCTTCTGCCCTGCAGTGGGGCAGCCCTCCAGCACGAGCTGCAATGTGCCCACTGGTGGTGCCAGTTGGTGGAAACATCAGGGATTGCAAGTTTTCAGCAGCATTTCCTAAAACGTGACTCTCAAAAAAACCCCCCCAAACCACCTCCAAAAAACCCCCAAACCAACAACAACAACAACAACAACCCCCCAAAAGGCCTTTTAAAAACAACTTCATCGCTTCCCTCAGTCCCCCTCCAATTCTGCAAGTGCTTTTGTGGGTCCTGATGTCTCAGCAGTGTTTAACAGATGTTATTGGGGCTGTTCCTGCTGTGGGTCTGGACTTTGATCGTGTTATTTTCTGCTATGATGATCTCATTTGCTTTTCTGGTTCACTGATAAACTCTACAGTGACACACTGCTAAATTTAACATTTCCAGTGGAAAAACGGGCAGGGTTTTCACCAAGCAACATCTAAGGTTTGAAAGACAGAAAACAAGTGATCAATCTTAGTATTCCCCTGACAAAGGGCTGGTCAGTTCTGAAATGGTGAGTCCAACTCTGCCCTTTCATCCCATTAAATACCATTTAAAACTGCCACAGACCCTGCTGAAGCTCCAAGGCTGAGTGTGTAGGAAGGGGCTCTTAAAAATTCAGAAAGCAGCAGTGTAAGGAGGCTCCTTTTCTTTGTGTGGATTTATTGTGAAACAAGGAAATGCTCCATTAATCCAGTGGATTCCCGTTATTCCAACTGGATTCCAATAATTAAAGACTGCAACTTTCGGATCTAATGGAACATAATTAACAGACAAAAGCTAAAGTTGTCATAAAGGACTGTCATTTGTATTTTTCTAGATAAAACAAAGAAAGATAGGAAAGGAGCACTTAAAAATATTATCTGTCTACACAGGTATGTGAGAAATTTATGTTGGTGGAAAATGCAAAGAGTAAAAGGACAGCAATTGGTCCAATCTGATGTTTCTACTCTCAGCACAGGAAAGATTAAAAGACCCCAAATTCTTTCTGAATTTGAAAAGAGCACAAATAAGGGAATGATAGATGCTTTCTTTCCCTCTCTTTTCAGAAGCAATTTCATTTATTTGAGAAGCAAGAGACAGAGTTTTTCTCCCCCTCTGGCTTGAAGTGTTTGTACAGTAGATGGCAGTGGAATCCCTTCCCAGTGTACCCAGTTGCTCACTAAAGGGGTTCTTGCACTGCAGTGGGAGCTCTCTTGGCTGCCACAGGATTCCTGAACTCGGTTGTCATTCCAGGTCCCTCACCCACATCCATTTGTGGTTTGCCATGAAAGCAGGCACCCTTTCCTCCAAAGCTCCATAGATAAATGCATGCTCATAGCTTGAGTTTGAGATTAAAATCGTCCCTGGGTTGTTTGGGTCGGTGGGTTTTTTTCCAAACTAAGGTTTCAGGTCCATGAATTCCCCAACAGCTTAGCTGAGAAACCTTAATCAGGAGCAATGCTCTAAACAGGAGGGATGTCTGGGCTAACAGAAAGAGCAGCATGAACCAGAGTGGCTCTTCAGAGATGAACATGTTCCTCAGCAGCCCTGCTGGGACTGGCAGTCAGGTATTTGTTGACCATCACTGCTCCAGGACTTCAGCTCCACGTGTTTCTCCCCTACACCCAGAGTGCCCCTGCAGTGGGCACAGCAGCAGCAGGACCCTCGTGCCATGTCCATGTCCCCCCCCAGCCTGTCGTGGTGCTCAGGCTGACCCAGGAGCCCAGGCAGCAGCACAGACCTGCAGCCGTGTGCACAGCCCCTTTATCTGCTTCCCACCCTCAACACACACACACACATACACACATCATAAAAGGAACATAACTCCTCAATTTGCTCCATTTCCCTGTGTACTCAGGATGTGTCACCTGGGCACTGTATACCTTCAATAAAATAGAATGTGGAAGAATTTTACAGTGCCAAACTGCCTGCCTTAGTTTCAGAAGCTGCATGGGTTCCTTGATAAACCAGGATGGGAGCTTGGGAAATGTTTCCCATGTATGGGGCAGGGATGCTGAGCTATGCTGTGGTTACAGATCAGCCAAAGGGCACACATATTTATTTCTCCTCTTTGCAAAAACATTGCTTTTGAAAGTTCAGCTTTACAGTGCTGATTTCCTCATAGTTTTAAAGCAGGGTTGGCTTGAAACCTTTTGGGACCCAATTGTCACCAGCTGAAAGGGTGCAGTGAAGGAATATTTGGGAAGCACAGCAGTGTAAAGAAAGAAAACCACCATCACCAGAAACCCAACCCCCAAAAAAAGAAAAACATGCAGCATTTTTCTGTTTTCCTGAAGTTATTCTCCAGGTATTTCTGGGAGAAAACAGCACAGAGAGGGCTGAACAATTTTATCCTGAGAATGGCTTCACATCGGTCATTAGAATTCAGTGTCTGTGTCTGACCTTTTGGCCCTCTCCAGCTGTTCTCCCCACTCAGTGAGCAGAGGTACCATATACCCTGGGAATGATGTGGGCATCCCCTGTGCTCACAGTGCCAGGGGTACAACATACCCTGGGAATGATGTGGGCATCCCCTGTGCTCACAGTGCCAAGGCAGGGGTACAATATACCCTGGGAATGATGTGGGCATCCCCTGTGCTCACAGTGCCAGGGGTAGAACATACCCTGGGAATGATGTGGGCATCCCCTGTGCTCACAGTGCCAGGGGTACAACATACCCTGGGGGATGATGTGGGCATCCCCACTGCTCACAGTGCCAGGGGTACAATGTACCCTGGGGAATGATGTGGGCATCCCCACTGCTCACAGTGCCAGGGGCAGGGGGCAGCACCAGTGCCTTTGACTTTTCCAGTTGTATCTTTTCAGACTAAGCACCAAATGATGGAAGGTGTAAACCACCTGACATATGAAACATGAATCACAAGGCATCGCTGTGGTGCTCACATGGCCAAAGACACAGTGAGGGTGTGCAGGAACTTTGGAAACCTTGCCAGCTGGCTCTGCAGAGCTCCTCCCAACTGGGTCATGAACACCTCTCCTGCCAGCCTTTCTCCCCCAAATATAAAGCTCAGGGAAATGAGTAACTCTGAGTCAGGAAAGGTGGCTGTGAGAACTCTGAGGGCCAGGCACTGACTTACTCATGCGAGATGCCTTTGGGCATCCCGAAGTGCCCATGTCCAGTGCCACCTCCCTGGGGGTGCCTACAAGTCAGGGGAAAGCCCCCCAGGCACATTTGCTTTGGCACATTGAGCAGCAGGAGGAGAAACGTGTCTCCAGATTTGTGATGTGGCTCTCCAGGGCACACCCCTGGGTGAAGGAAACAGTCCTGATTTGCTTTCTCCCTGTTTATCAGTCCTGCTCAGTGCCCAGGCTAGCAATTCTTCCAAGCCATTCAGCTTTATGTGAGGCTCCAGCATGTATTTTTACTGAGCACCAATGGCAGCAGCAAATGCTCCTGGGCAGCTCCTGCCCCCAGACACTCCCCCAGCTGTGGGCAGGCTGCTGGCCAGCCCATTTTCCACACATGCCCTGCCATGGTTCCACCTACCTGGGCTGATGTGCACCTTCCCCTGGCTCTGCAGGCACATGCTGTGCCTCCAAGGCTGCTCTTTGGGAGCACTGAGTGCAGACAGCTTGAGAAACTGCACAGCAAAACCACAGGAAAAGGCCTCTTATCAAATTCCCAAGGTCTCGGGTATTTGGGTGGAGTCCTTTGGCACTCCTTGTGTTCCTATGGGAGCCAGGCCAGGCTTTCTGCAAACTCCATTGCTCTGCTTCAGATGATTCTCCCCAAGCTGAGGCACGTCCAGAAGAGCCTCTCTGAGGATGTCTGATCCTTCACTGTGTGCTGCACAGCTTGGGCAGAAGGGATTTTACCCTGTCCCCTCTCCATACATTAAAAAAGGGGGAAATCAAGTTAATGGCATTGACACAGATTTGCACTGCAATGGGATCACTGCAGAAACTAAAGCAGGGATTTCTCTTGTGCCTTTGCAAGCAGAGCTATGGGAAACAACTAAGGAAATGGAAAAGTTCATTGCTAAGGGAAGTAGTGAAAGCTTCACTGCCTGGGATGAATGACTTCCCCAATAAGCACCGAGTGAGCGTGGAACAGTTCATCTCTCCTGTGACTTGGAGTAACTCATTGCTGCCTGAGCTGGAAATATTACAACTCATTTCTCTGACTTTGAACCAAACCACTGCCTTGTTTTAGGTGCTCCATGCCCTTTCTGTTGCACACAGCAGTGTGTCAGGTCCCCCCCTCCACTTCACAGCTCTGCTTTGGTGTGATTACCATCACTCAGTCGGAGTGTTACTGCCTGTGTTCTCATCTTGCTGTCTGCCACTCACCTTGGGGTCTCTCCTTCCTCTCAGCTCCAGCACAACCAGGCTGGCAGGGTGAAGGTGAGCAAGGTAAGGCTGCAGCAGAGGACACTCAAGGTGTGCTGGTGCTGGAGGGGATCTGTGCTCTACTTCATGGGTGATGACATCTTTTCCAAGTGGTGCAATGGGAGTTAACAAGTTCCTACTCGACTTGGGGCCTGTCAAATTTCAACAACAGGTTGGATTTCTTGTATGGACTGTTGTGTCCTTGGTAAGTGTTCAAACAGGAAAATAAAATAGAAGAAATACATCTGTAACTCCAAGTGACACATTTTGCTGTTAGAGAGTAATGTCTTCATTATTTCTTCAAAGGCCACACAGACACAGGCAAGGGGAACTGGGCAAACACATTGCAGAGCTCTCTGGGTTTACTCTAGTTTAACTATGGATTTTTGCAATCTCACACCTTCCACCCAGTATGCAGGTGTCCCACTCACGTCACAAAGAACTGCTCAGGGCCTCTGAACACCAGGGGTTTTCTTTAGAAACCAAAGTACAGCCTTGCAATCTTCACTGTGGTTTTCAAACCTCCACACCAAACGTCACGGCAGCTTCGACACGAGAGAGAAGTCTTTCTTGTGCAATGACTATTAAAGCTCCATTCTCCAGCAGGCAGACTTTGCTCTAATGGCAGTGTTTGTTTGAGCAAGGCTTAGCCAAACAGGCAGGCTGGGCTGTATATACTCCATATGTGTGTATGGCCAGGGCTGTGCATGCACCTGGGTGGGTTGGGAAAATGCTCTTCAAAACAGCTTAGCTAAAATGGCACAAATCCCTACACAATCCGCAGCCCATTTAAACCTGGACTTTATTGATTGCCTTTAATTAAATCCAAGCTGCTAATAGCATGGCATTCACAAATACAGTGGATCCAGAGCAAAGCCTCCCCGTCAGTCCCTTTGCTCCCTGCAGTGTTCCCAGGGCCAGCAGCACCTACACTGATGGGGCACAGAGGGAGGGCTCAGTCATTAATGCTCAGAAAGGCAATAATCTGTCTCCTCCACACACTGACATGTGGCCCAGGTACTTTTCCTTTCAATCTGTGACAGCAAGTGTTGGCACAGAGCACCTCCCATGGACTGACAACCAGTCTGGGCTGTTGGTTGGGCTGCCTCTTGTACCCACAGCCCTTCCCACCAGCTGCTGATCTCCTGGCAGTGCCCTGCACTCCCACGTGGCACTGTGGGGAGGCAATAAAAGAACACACAGGTTTGCTCGCTGCTGGAAAGCAGCAATAAAAAAGAGGTGGGTTGGCATTTTCAAAGTGCCCTGATTTCCTGGGTAAGGTAATTCCCAGTGAAGTCCCAGCAGAGAGAAGTTTAACCCAGATCCTGCCAGTGTGGCAAGAACCCCCGAGAGAAGGGATCGTTATGGGAAAATTTCCTGTACACTTTAAACCCAGATGAGGGGTGACAGAACATTTCCTGCTGTGCCAAACATCATCCCACTGGCAAGGGAATGAGGGGGCTGCCCAAACACAGGAGCAGGCAGCATTCAGAGGGGCAGGATTCACCCACCTGCAGGTCCCCTTTGTGTTGGCTGTACCCTCACAGCTGCCCTTTAACCCCCATGTGCAATTCTAGCTTATTGTTTCCTTTTTTTTTAGCTGCTTTCTCACCTAGTAAATCTTCCAGATACTTTTTTCTTTTTTTTTTTGGGCAGCCTGCACGAATGACATCATCCTTTTATCCTATTTCATAGTCTACATGTGTGCAATAAAAACCCAAGGAAGTAGGAAGAAGTCTGGCAGGCTCTTCCTTGCTGGCTGCAAAAAAAAAAAAACAACCCATAATCCAGGAAAGATTCTGAAGCATTTTCCCAGGCTCTTTCCCCAGCTAATAGTCTTGTCAAGAAGAACATGACAATTATTGGTGGACCTGCAAAGAAGTGCTTGATATTTAAGCTGGAAACTCCCATGGAGCTCCATGTTAGCATCAATACCAATGGGTCCTGAGTTAAACCAACTCAGCAGAGCTTTGCAGTCACCCCATCCTGATCATTCCTTCCCAAACCCTGCTGTAGGGACAGCACAGCTGCCTGCTTTTGCCCAGGGGCAGGACTTTGCAGGGTTTACCCAAAGGAACACTGTTTGCCAGGAGCCTTGGCTGAGGCAGATCACAGGGACTCTTCCTTGACGCTCCTCTTGGAACCCCAGGGCCAAAATGAGAATGGCAACGAGGAAAAAGGGCCAAGCCCAAGGAGCAGGTCTTGGTCAGGCCCTGGAATGGAAGGCATTCGGAACACCCTGCAGGCTCATCATGGCCCCAGATGTATTTGAAGCCTTTAGACCCACAATCCACAGATTCCTGCTGTACACAGATGGGAGAAATGCTCCTTGCTGTCACTGGGTTCTGACACGTGCCACTGGCAGCTGCATCTCCAGGCCTTGTTTTTTGGTGGGTGTTTGCTCTATTTTTTTAAAAAAGTCTTTATCCAGCTACTCCTCCAAGCAGCAAAGAGACAGGCAGAAGCCAGTGCTGAGATGTCCTTCAAGGCCACAATATCCAAATCCAAAATCCCACATTCTGTCCTTTCACTGTGCTGCGTGAGGAGTGAGGGGAAGGAGGAAGGTTCTTTTCTGGTCTGTGAGCCCTCTCTCTGCTCCTGGTCCCCATTGTTCCCCTGTGCACTATCCAGATTGCTCACTAAGCTGCTGGCATTGTCAGGGGTATCCTGCACTGATGCAACTCTCAGCCACAGCTTAGGAGCTGGCAAGGCTGTGGCTCACAGAAAAGGAGATGGGCTTGCAAGCCAAGCCAAGAAGATTATGCAAACTTGTACAGATTTTCTGTGCCTTGGAAAGAACACAACACACAGTGAAGACAGTCAGTGACACAGCTCCCCTCTACTAAAACAACTCTTGCTGGGTGCAGTTTTAAAAAGCCCTCCATGAAGTTAAAAAGCATTATCCTTATCTCCTCTGCTTTGACCTTTTTGCTGCAATTCCCACTCAACCCTTCACCGATGCTCCTGATTTATTATGAAAAAAAACCCCCAGAAACAAGAAAAACCCAAAATCCAAAGGAACACTTGAATTAAAAATACTCTATTTTTCCAAATGCTGAGTAACATAAAACTATTCCCCCAATTTTTCCATTTTTCAGTTGGCTAATCACTGTCTTCTCTTGCTGCCACCAGCAAACATTACAGCATCCCAAAGAAACCTCCCAAAGAAAGAGCCCAGCCCAGCCTAGCAGATATTCCTACAATATTAACAGCATAGTGAGGTTTGACAACTTAGCCCAGGCTCTGAGCAGCTTCAGTGACAGCAGCAACTGGTTACTGTGCACAATAAAGCCCTGCAGACTGGGCTTTGCACTCAGACAGTGCCCCAGAGGTGCAGGTCACTGCTTTAGCCTTGCTTCTTAATGCAAGTCCCTTTTCTTTCTCCTCTCTGCCATCCCATTCAACAGCTCCTGAGTGAACTGATGGACTGGCTTTGGCCACACAAAACTCTGAAAGAGAAATAGCATTTCTGCAAGCTTGGTGAGCACAAGGAACCCTGAGGCAGCCAGAGCAAGGCTGAGGGTACTGAGGGAAGGAAAGGCACACCCTGCAGCACGTTTATTGTATATTCCTTGACCTCAGAGAACTCTCAAGAGGGAGCAAAAGACAACACAAATGTCTCAGTATCTGGCAAATAATACTTCATTGCAAGTGGACAAGTCACCATGAGACAGGAATCTGCAAGAAGGCAGGTTTTGCCAGTTGTGGAGCTCTCAGAACCACTCATTTCATCGAGAGGTCAACTCACAAAACAACCCAGACAATTACAGAGCATGGCTGCAGAATTACAGTACATTTCAAGCTGCCAAATGTGCTTCTGCATTGGAATAAAGGGTGAGCATCTCTCCAAACCAGGACATGCCTTTTGAAGACTAAAGATGATGCAGAGCTCTGTGATTTAACAAATTTTTAAGAGTTAACCTTTCAGGAAAAGCAGCTGCTAGAGGGAGAAATTCCCATTTGCCTGAAGTGGGGTCATATCAGGGCTCAATGGATTTATTTTCACAAGCCAATGCTTTTTTAGCTTCACTGATTTTTGTCTGATTAGACACTGCACATAAAGAATCCATAAGGGGTAGTATCTTACATGGCAGACGCAGCTTTTCCTGCTCCAGCAAATACACCCTTATATCTATTTATGTGTCTGTTGCTTGTCAGCAAGAAAAGCCCCTTGGTGTGATTCCCCATTATGTTCACTCCTCCTTTCAAACTGGAAAGCTTTTATTTACCTCTTCTGCAGCTTTCTGGATTCATCTGCAGCAGTGCACTTGGGGCAAGCCTCTTCTGCACACAGATTTTTGTCAGATTAACTCTTATCTCCTTGCCTGCACACGCTCACCCTATTCATGGTGATATCACTGAGAGACCTGAAAGCCACAGCCTCCTCCTTCCCCTTACACACAGTCAGAGCCCAGTTGAGATTCCCCAAACCACAAAGCTCTCTGTGGTCTCCTGGAACTCAGGCAATTTCCAGGAGCAAACAAAGGGGCTGACCTCACTCAGAGGCATTGTTTAGGACCCAAGCACATTCCAGGGGCCCACGAAGCAATGCTGTGGAGCTGGCAGCACTCTGAGCTGTGCCAGACTGGTGGCCCAGTGCCAGCAACTCCTCTGTTCTGCCCCAGCTCTCTGGGTGGCCCAGGGCCCTGCCCTGCCTTCCAAACTCACACCCAGCACAGCCCTTCCTTACTGGAAGCACCCACTGATCCAGCAGCACCAGCCCAAGCCACGCTCACAAGGAGCTCTCCAAGCTCAGCTACCTGACATTCCATCTCTGTGCTAAGGAAGGAGCTTAGAGTCACCACTGCTGCTTGCAGCTTTAGACTCTCAGCCTCCACTCCAAGCTTAAGGCACTGGAGGAACCTTGTAACATGTATTTTGCTTCCCAAAAGCACTTACAAGGGACACAAGAAGCCAGGGATTTCCTCCTTCCCATTCAGGATGATTTGGCAGCAGTCTCACTCACTCACTCACTCACACAAAGGCTTGTGATGTTACTAAGCTCTTTATAACACAACCCAATAAAGCCAGACTTGCACCAGTACATCTTCCCTCTCTGATGCCCACTTAACCTGAAATTATTATGTATTGCTTTACCCTTTCCCCAGGAGCTGATAAAGTCACCTCTTTTCAGTTGCTTGCTAAGGACCCAGCACTGGAAAGTCTTTGGTGACCTGGAAGGTTAGCTGCACTTGTCCCCTGCCAAGCTCCTTGCTGCTAGAGGCATGGACAGCATCAACTGTGAGCAACATGCTATGGGAAAAGAAGCAACAAGAATGATTTTTCAAGTTCTGAGGTTGCCCACTGACAGACCTCACAGCTCAAATAAGACACCTACACATGGAGAAATCAGCAACCAGTAGGGAAAAGTTGGCTGAAAGGATCTCTCATAAATGTGACACCTGATTTTGGAAGGTTTATCCAAGGCAATTAACCCAGATGAGCAGGGAAGACACACAAAGACGTGGCAGTGGTTCCAAGAGCAAGGCCTTTGGGACTCATTCACCCAGAGGTCTGGGGGAGTTCTGGCCTTACCAAAACCAGTTGTGGTGAACAGTGACTAATTCTGGAGCTCTCTAATTCATCAGGGGACAGTTCCACGCTGCACCCAGTGAGTGACAGGGCACACAGGGAGTGACAGCCCTCAAAGGGACAGCCCCCTTGGCAGCTGCAGCCCCACATCTGTCCACACCACTGCACTTCTGCAGCCCAGCAACACAGAGCAGGCTGACAGCCAGGGCGTTCACACTGAGCCACAACAGCACACTGCACACGTGTATGTTCTACACACAGGAAGCTGACGTGCTGGGAAACAAACCACAGGAGAGCAAAATTAAAAAAATGTCCTAAAATGTGCATTTTTATTTCATATCATTATACAATGTTTACATACAGGTATAGTTTTAAAACTGCTCAAAGAAAAGTGTGACAAAAAGTGAGGCGAATATCGGTTTAAAAATTCCTCCCCCTCCCCAAGATCCACACAAATAAAATACATTTTCAAACAATCTCTTCCCAATTAATGTTTTGCCCTGGATTTATTGAGTTCTCTCATTTCAACATGAAAAATACAATGGAATGAACACTCGAGGTGAAATGCTGACCTACACTTGTGTATCGAGCCGCAAGCACACAACTGCAAACCTCCCGAAGCCTCCCCTCGCCTCCGGTGCTTACACACCTTCCTTCCACTGCACTGGAAGGCACACAAAGGCCAAATTCTCAGAGATCAGTAAAATTCTGATACAAATAAATTACCATGCTGGACAGCTCCTGACTTGTCTGATCTCCAACACAAGACTTCAGTAGAACCTTTTGTTCCGAATAGCACCATTTCCACCCGGTCTCTCTTGGACACGAACTGTCCTCCTTGGGTAAAATCTGCGGTTGGCACTTGAGGTGGGACACTTTCTGCCACAGCCAGGGCTCTCCAAACACTAAAGCACACTGAACTGCTGGACTCTCTACAAAGTGTAGGTAACATTTTTTTGCTTGGGAAATGGCACATTGAAACCATAATGTAATGTAGCTTAACCCGCATAAGGCTTGCCCATGTCGGTGTTTCCCTGACCCCCTCGCTCGATAATTGCGCAGATGTTCTTGTGACTGTGGTGAAACTAAAAGAAAGACATGTTTATGGGGCTCCACGGCAAGCAGGTGTAAAAATAACAAAACAAATCATGTGGTTGCTGCTAAGAAGGTTTTTCACATGTTGTTTAACTCCAGTAAAGTTTGATCCAGCATCTGATGCATATTAAGGTTTTCTTCTTTGGCATGTGCCACTTTCTCTGTTGTGGGATTAGAAAATCACAACGTGAATAGCAGTTCTTTGGAGGCCCTGATTCTCAGAACACCAAGGCATGCAGTCATCATCTCACTGGCAGGGTTTAGAAAGCTAAGAAATGTGCATGCTCATAAATACCAATGTTCCCAGACAACACAACCAGGGAGAATTCCCAATTAATACAACAAACAGCAAGTAATGCAAGTTTACAACTGCTCACAGCTGCATTTGTTAAGAAAATGCACTGCCAACAGAGATGCAGTTCTTGCAGGTTCTGGAAGCTCTTTGCTTAGAGGAATGTGGGATGGTAAATGGCTTTTTTTATTATTTATTTATTTTTTTTAAGTAAGCAGTAAGGAAATAATTGAGTTCTCTGCAGATCCATACCATCAGTTTCACAAAACTGAGAAATGCAAAGAACGAAAATCTCAAAACTATTCTCTTCCCCAGCAAAGTGACCTTTAAGGAATTTAATTCTGCTAGAACACAAATCAAATGGAAGTTAGTAGCTTTATGTTGCATGCACACTTTTCTAGGACAGTCATTTCACACACTTATTTGGTACAATAGATGAGCATAACGTTCTGGAGGGGCAGCCTCCCAGGATGCAGCCATTGTAACTCCCCACTCCTGCAAGCATACCTTCAAACTGATCTCCAGTTTCAGGTGCAGCTCCCACGCTTTATTTTGCCTTTTCCCCTCCAGTCAAATACAAGCCCAATTCATAGAAATGCCAAATTATCATATCAAAGCCTCCAGACAACGAAACAGCCGTAAATATCCTTTAAGTTGGTTTGGAAATGTGAATCCTGGTGAGCATTTTTCTCAGATTCTCATAAAAAATCTTAGGGCCAATTCATGTTTTCAGGTAACCTGAGTGCCTTTCTGCAAGGCAGGCTGTTGCTTTTTGGATATTCTTGGCAAAATGCTCTTTACTGAGGTGGACAGAAACTGTTGCCCAGCCAAGGGCTCAGTGCTCCTCCAGAGCAGGTGTGCACACACATCATGAAAAGCCTCACCCAGCAGAAGCATTTTCATATTTTCCCAAGAGAAACTGAGAATTTCTTCCATTAATTTACCACTGAATCAACAGCTCAAAAAAAACCCCCCCAAAAAAATCAATTTCTAGGTTTCTTGCTTTTTTCTACATTTACTGATTCGTGCTTAGAGAAAATCTGGCAGAAGGTGGTTTTGACCAAGGTAACAGTCTAGTCCCACTACAGTTTAATCCTCATTCAGTGCCAGCTTTAGTTCATTAGTTAGGCGACTGTTTTGCTCAAGTTGCTGGTAGAGTTGGTCTGTACAGGCAGCAAGCAGGTTAGAAGGGGAAAAAGAGGCAGAATGAAGACAGATTAGACAGAGAAAACAGTTAAATAAGAGATAATAAAGAAACTGGTCACATGACAGACAGTTCAGTAACATACAGAGAAACATTTTACCTTGGTTTCTAGACCTCTAGGAATGAACCAGCCCCTGCAGGGAACAGCTCTGACACCCTGGGAAGAACTGGCTAAGGATCCTGTGGTGGGGACACACTGGGACAGGAACACAGCTGTATCCCTACAGGCACCAGCTCCTGCTTCACTCTCTGGGACAGTGTGGGCAACACTGGGTTTAGGAGGGCCATTTCCCTTGGCAAGCTCTTTCAGGTGTGGTGGAACCTCATCTGTCAGTGGAGGGAAAGCATCCCAAGCAGCAGAAATGACAGCAGGGGAGATGTTAGGGGACAGCTACCCCCAGCTCTGACTCAGCCCAGCCCTGGGGAATCTGATGGCAAAAATACCCTATTTTTGCTAGGAGAATACACTCCTGGTACTGGTATCAACACCTTTGGATAGCCTTGAATTGCCCAGCTGTGCTTTGCAAGCAAACAGACACACACCTTTGGTGAAAATGGAATGGAATGGATGCAAACCCGTGGTGCTCTGACACAGCAAACAGAGAGGACAACTGATGTTCAAACAGGACAGCCACAGCTATGTTGTGACAGCACAGAGCTGTTCTGCACAAGGAAAGAGCCTTCCACAATGGCTTTTGACTGCCTGGTGCTCTCAAATTCTCTTCATTCTTCTCAACAGCCCAGATTCAAACTGTGCTCCTGCCCTCTTGATCCCAGCCTATTCCCCCCCAGGAAATGACTGGATCTGATGCTTTTCCTCCAGCTTCCTCACAGCTTCCACAGAAATGCTCCTGCCCTGCAGGCAGTGGCCACAGCAGGAGCCAAGCCCTGCAGTGAGCTGGGCTGCAGGACATGCTTGTGTGCTGAGTAAGTGCTCACAGCTTCCTCCCCAGCCCAAAGTCCAAGAGCCAGCTCAGGAAAACCAGGGCACACGTCCCAGCTCTGCTCCTGGACTGTAACAACTGGCTCTGGTCTCTCTCATCAGGATCATGGCACAGAGATGAGGAAAAAACCATCAAAACCTTGGAGTTGCTAAAATTCCACTTTGTCTGGCAGAGTGTATTTAGTTGTTGTTCAAAGGAGACATATGAACTAAAAACCTGATGTTTATCTTGACCACAGAAACCCCCTCTCTAACTGGGGAAGAGATTTACAGTATTGCTTGATGTCCAAAATGAGACCAAACCCCCCAGTAAACATCTCCTGAGTGTGCAGTGAGCCCTTGATCCCCCAGTCTGTGGGGGCTGCCCTGGGCACAGAGGCAGAGCCCTGCCAGCCAAGGCTCAGCTCAGCAGAGCCCCAGCCCCAACCCTAATGGTGTTCCCATCAACGAGGCTCAGGGGGGATTGACACAAGAAGGGGAAATTTCAACACTGCTGTTCCAAATTACCAGGTGAAAAACTGCCAGGTGCCTACAGTGGCTTTTGCATTTTTTTTTTTTACTTTTCCTAAGAAGCAAGAGTATGGCAAGGAATTGAGGGGAAGAACACCCCTGGCTAACACAATGAACCAAAACATGCAATGGATTAAGGAGCTGAGGTTGCTGCAGCACAATTTGTTCTGGCTCAGCTGAGAAGAGACAGCTGACCATGTTGCCCACACCTCCTGCCTTGGTGAAGTTACCCAGGGCAGCCTCAGTCATTTTAGAAAAGCTCATCCCACCGTGCCTGGTTAACCCTCACACCCAGCACTCTGCTCTTCAGCTGCAACACACCCAGGGCACAGCCCCACTCACTGATCCCAGCTGATGGGCAGCAACTTGCTGAACTCTGTGGCTGCTGATGCACATCCTGTCCTTGGGCTTCTCCCACAGCCAACAACAGGGTGTGTCATGGGACACAAAGCTGGGACATGCCAAAGCCACCCAAGGATGGTGGGGGGAACATGATGCACCCATTTGCAAGCCTTCTTTGGAAAACAAGTTTTGGGGAGGGAGGAAAACCTAGTCTAGACTGCACTGCTGAATAATCTGGAAGCTGAACAAGAAAGAGACATTTACATTATTCTACAAGTTAAAACCTACAGTTCAGCTATAATGAGTTTATTTAGCTTTGGTGACTCAGGAATTTTAGCAATGGATAGAGTGACAGACATCACCAGAAATCAATCCACTTTGAACTGATTCACTTTCAAATGAAATGGTAAATAACTTCTTTCACTGTAAAGTAAATGAAGTAAGGGAATAAACTTCCTAGTTTCAAAGAACAGTACCAAAAAAAAAAGCAAGGTGTCAGCATTTAATGCTTCATCCTCAATTAGGCACTGCCAAATCAGGTGAAAGCCAACGTTCAGGCTTTCAGACCTGAAATCCGTGCTGTTCCACTCTGCAGCAGAACAATTTCATTCACAGTATAAGCATGAGACTTTTCCTCCTCAGGTTTTGGAAGGCTTCTCCTGAGTCTGCCCTTCAAACTCACGAGCCTGAACCAAGCACAAGAGTGGAAAAACTACTGAAGCCTCCCTGAGGAACTTCCAATCCTATCATAGCACTCAAGAAAAATATACTTTTAAACCCCCTAAAAGTTCACAAGCAACAGATTTGCTGAGCTACCAAAAGGTGAAAGAGGGAAAACTCCTTTTGCAGAACAATTCGAGGACTATTTTGGGGCGAAACAAACCAAAAAAGGATTCAAAATTGTTGATATTGCCCCTTTAAATCTGTCTCACTTCAGTTAAGGAACAAACACATTTATATGAAGACTGGAAGTCCTCAGCACCGAGCAATTTCAGACTTGAAAGTGGTGTCAAGGATGGAACTGCTCCCTCAGCTGTGCTCCCACGACCAAGTGACCCCAAAGAAGCAGCTTCCTTGCACACTCTGGCCTAACAATAACAACTGGAAAAACTCCCACTACATCTATTTGTCATTTTAGCTGCACCATGTTTTGAGAAAAACTAAGATAATAACTAAGAACTGGTTGGTTTTGACAGCAAGGCTAGTAGTGCTCTCATCCCACAGACTGCTGCCACTGGCTTGGCATGGTCAACATTCAGGCAAAAGGGTTTGCAGACCAAAAAAAATGGAAACACCAAAAAAAAAATTAAATCCCTAATGGCAAAAAAGAGCAATTTTTATTAATAACTTAAACAGTTACTAAAATAAATAAAAGGCAAGGGAATGGCAAAAGGGGTACAGCTGGGATGTTTATTTTACATTGAGAAATGTAGGTTCTGTACAGCAGAGCACAAAGAGAGCATGTTCTGAGACAGGTGTAGAGGAAGAGAGTCAGCTAAGCTAGAAGACAGGACAATGAACCCATGAAACATCCAAAGCCTGGACAGATGTTTTATCCAACCCGATGAGGATGTCTTTGGAGAAGTGAAGCAAAGAAAATTATCTGCATGAAAAGAAAAAGTGAGATAAGGTAGAAAATGAAAAAAGGTGCAGTAAAGACTTCCCCAAAAGCAGCAACTGCACAGCAGAGCCCAGCATGCTGAGAGACTGCACTAGAGAAACAGCACACCATGCTGGGGCTGGAATGTCCTCATGTACCAGCAGAGCACAATTTAAGGTCTGTTTTCCATTTAGAAATATCCCAAATTGAAGAAATACTGTAATCTCTGTACACAGAGGAGGGAGAAAGAAATCCATTCGCTTGATAAGCCACTGAGCAAAAGCATATGTTGGGAGGGAATTTAAAAACAAGAAATAAAACCAAAGCACACGAAGCAGATGACATTAGACCTCTACTAAAGGGTTGGTGGAGGGAGGGAGGGAAGTAATGAACAGACACAGGGAGGGAAAAAGGCAAAGAGAAAAAGACATTTAAAAGATGGGGGCACACAAAACCCATTTCAGGCTCTGAGCAAACCTTCTGCCTTGTGGAAAGCATGCCAGCTTCCAAAAAGAAATGCTGGGACTAAGCAGAGCACCTGAGAAGGCCTGGGGGAGCCAGAGCCCCTCCCCTGTGCCAGGGCAGCTGCCCAGGGGTCATGCCAGGGAAGGTGTGAGCATGGGCAGGGGGAGGTGGCCCAGCCCACCTCTGTTCAGAGTTGTGGCCCCTGGAGCAGGGGTCAGGCTGTGTCAAACACTGCCTGTGCCACAGCTGAGCACCCTCCTGCTTTCCTGCCACTCCCTCATTTGTCTCCCTAGGACTCAAGTGGATACGACCACATTTTCGGGACGTGCAAATTAAATTGCTGCTAATATCCAGGAAAGAGGCAGAAGAAAGCTTTGAATCCACTGTGACTTTTGTGGGTTTAAAGGACAGCGTGTTTTAAATCAATTTCCACGCCTGTAATTTAGTGACAACAGCTGAAATTTCCAGGGCAGTTGAGGAAACTTCGATAAACACTTCCCCCTGTCACTAACAAACAGAGAATGCAGCCAAATCTCAATTTCCCTGCCATTTGTGTAGACACTTTGGCAGAGCAAAACGCTGACAGCAGGCAGAACACACTCTGAATGCCACACACACCGAGGCAATTTTCTTTGGCAAAATGAACGTGGTGGGCCTGGTAGATCAAGTCTGAACAGAGGTGAGCTGAAAGGACCCACAGAGCTACCAACAAGGGGCAGC
Source organism: Margarornis squamiger (assembly GCA_035222235.1). Classification (NCBI taxonomy): domain Eukaryota; kingdom Metazoa; phylum Chordata; class Aves; order Passeriformes; family Furnariidae; genus Margarornis; species Margarornis squamiger. The sequence continues at coordinate 17,514,677 of JAWWTY010000016.1, read as the reverse complement.
ACAGGACACAAGGGCTGCAGAGGCTGAAGGACAGGGTAACCACAAGCTTACAAAATCACCATGAGTATTTACCAGGCTAGGCACACCACTCACCCACGCTTTGCCACGGTAAAGAAATTGTTCATGGTATTTTGTACACCTAGACAAGCTAAAGGAGTGAGTCCCCCACTGCACAGGGGGGTCATTTCACAAGGCTGGTACGGCACAGTCAGTGAGGGCAGGGAAGCAGGAGCAGGCACGGGCGGGCAGGACATTTACATGGAAGTCATATCATTGAGAGCGTGGTCCAGCTCCTCACTGATGGCTTTGTACTTCAGTTTCTGAGCATACAGCTCATCTAGGGTTGCCCCAGGGCAGGGAAGGCAGCGTGGCCATGGCATGGGAGGTGAAGGGGGTGCCACGGGACACCATCCAGAAGCCGCAGGAAAAGGGAAGAGCGCACAGAAAGGAGAAGTGTCGTGACAGACAACATGGAAGAGAAGTACAAAATTAGAGAATAAACCCATCAGTAGTGAGCACTTCTATGGGACAAGTTCAGTGGCTGCACTGCCAGTGGGGCAACCTGTGACAGAGAGAAAGCCAAGGAAAGAAAGCACACAAGGGGGAAAAAAAAAAATCCATGTTTTGCTGCCCTGGATTTTTTAATGCACTTTAGGAGGGCACACAGGAGCTGGGGAGAAAAGATCCAAAAACAGGGCCCAAGGAGGATGCTACCATTTTCTACCACTTTTTCTAAACCCCTCTGCTTTGTGTGATGACATAATTGCTTCTTACAGCAATTTTTGTGGCTTCTCAACACGTCTCTGCTTCCTTCCTGAGTCAGTGACCCTCAATTTTCAGCAGCTACCTAGGCATTTCATAGCCTTCATGCAGCATCCAGCCTGCCACACCAAGCAATTAAGCTTCTTAAAATCCTAGGCTTAATGCAACCCATCTAAATAGTAACCTCCATAGAACTTCTAATTACAAAGCCCTACTAAATTATCTTCTCTGGAGGCAGGAAGCACATTCTGCTACTCTGCTCCAGTTCTGGCAGATTTATCAAAACCTTACAACAGACTCTCTGAAGTTGAATAAGCTGTCTTTCTGATTATGTATACAACCTATTAGCTGTACTGAGAACCAACAACTGGTCTGTGTCACCAAAGGCCTGCCCTGACCCACACTGGTCACAGCAATAAATTCGGTTAACTTGCTCTACATTCCTAATTATTGCAAACATAACACAGCTCTTCATTAGCTTCTTAGTAAGATGATAGTAACACTTACCATCTGATCATTCACCCTACACATTTATATACCTCCAAGTAGAAGAGTATAAAGCAAAAAAAAATGAAAGGAGTCTCGAGAACACAAGAGAAAAAAGAATAGGCAAGAGCAAAACACTGTTCACCTGAAGTTATAAGTTATCAATACATTTCAACTGGAAAATGTTTAGTCTGTTTCACTCTTTAGGCAGAGCCATTTATAAAAGTGGGACAAGTCCAGCCAGTAGAACTGGGTAATGAAAAAAACACCCCCACAACAACCCCCCCCACCCCCAAGAGCAGCAGAAGAGATACATATATCTACAATAAGTAGACAAACAAAAGGCCTTACCTTCGAGGTCATCAATGCTCTTCTCCAGCTTGGTTACTGACCTCTCAGCAAACTCAGCACGGGTCTCAGCCTGAGGGCAACACAAACACACACTGCTCAGGAGACACACACACACTGTACTTAGGAACAGTGCAGCAACAATGCAAACGAGGAAAAGAGGACACTGAGGGGAGGCAAATCTAAGGCTGACACATGCTAATGTTTAGGAGAGACATTTAACACTAGACTGTTTCCCAAATGGTGTGTTCACCCCTAAAGCAAAGCAGTGTTTAAAGAATGAAAGGTGCATTGGAAGAAACATTGCAAAGAACAGCTCTGATTTTACCTCCTTCAGTTTGTCAGTCAGAACTTTAATCTCCTCCTCATATTTGTCTTCTTTCTGCGAGTACTGTAATTAGAAAGAGGATCACTGCTATTACACTGGGTATTCTGAATACACCAAAAAACCCCACACTTGAAACTCTCTTCTAAAAGATCATGTGTACACAAGAAATTACTATGGGTGAAACTAAATTAATTCCTGTTACAAGACTGTGGTAATGCAGTTGATTACAAGAGTCCAGCTTCCCTTGAAATAGGTTCCAGTGTAATGTGGTGGGAACTCTGAGCAGAAATTAGGACCTACACTTTTAAAGAGGAGCATTGTTTGGAGAAAGGGACTGTCAGTGCACGATGCCAGTTTGAGGGTAATTCTGTTAATAATATTGAATTCTATCAGAGCACTTCACAGACCTTGGGGCCAAAGAAGAGCCAAATATGAACTGAGCAGTAAGGCCAAATGCTTCTAGTGACAAGAGCCCTGCTGAAATGCTGCAGTGACCAGCACATCAAGGAAACCCCAGAGGGCAGATGGCAAGGTAAGGGACACATTCTCACATAAGTCTCTATCCTACCTTCTCAGCCTGAGCCTCCAGCGACTTCAGGTTGTTGGTCACAGTTTTCAACTCCTCTTCAAGCTCAGCACATTTGCTGTTATTTCGGAGGGAAGGCAGGAAAGGGGCGGATGGAAGATTCAATCAAGCAAAAGAAACAGGAGAAAACAGGGGGGAAAAGATAGAGAAAAATGAAAACAATTACAGGGCAAAAGAACGGCCTCAAAAGCAGCTGATCCATCACAGACTGAAAGCAGCTCTTTGGGATGCCAAATACCACGTCAAGTGCACATTAAGGCGATGACCAGACAGAAATTTACCTACAGCCCTTGGCTTACACACAAATATTTACAGAGCTTTTGCACGTGAGACAGTTCAGCTTCTTTTGGCTGCACGGGAGACCAGTTTAAAAGGTTAAAAAAAAATGAATAAATAAACAAAAACCAGAGACCAAAGAAAACCACCAAAGCGAGATGCAAAGAGAGTGAAGAGCATGGCAAGGACTTATTTGCTACTACTGAGTGAGCTAGCGGGCTATGGAAGCTGAAAGACTCGGGTTGCAGTTAAACCTAGAAACTGTTCATTAGTATCAGTACCTTATCCTCTGCAGCCATTAATGCTTTCAAGGTCTGATCCATTACTCTTAACTGTTCCTCCAGCTGTCGGACTTGGCTGTTAGTGAACACATGAAACGCACAAAAGCCATTCACAAAATCAGTGTGCAGGTACAGCATGCAGTGACAGAACACACGCACAAACACACCTACGACACGTTTACTGCCCGCTCACCTCAGCAATCACACCACAGGAGCAAAACACAGCTTGGAGCTGAACACACAGTGTGCTGCCAAACGGTTCATGCTGTTATGGTCACCCTGGAGCACCTCCCACACCGGGCCAGCTCAGCACTCACCTTTCTGAGAGCTCAGCACGCTCCTCAGCCCGCTCCAGGTCACTCTCAATGATCACCAGCTTACGAGCCACCTACAGCAAAAGGCACCTGGCAGTCAGGCAGTGATGCTGCTGCAGCACAGCTCACCTCTTTCTAGACCCTACAAAGAGGCTTGGGCCTCTTCTCATTTTTCAGGTCAACACCTGGGTTTTGATTCTGTGGCATCTTCGTTATTCATTTGAGCCTTAATTCTCTGACGTTTTCCAAGACTTCTCTGTCGTTCACCAGAAGGCAACTTCACCACAGTTCCTTCTCCCTAAGAGCCTAGGGAATGCTCTCAAGCACTCTAGTTCAGAGATCTAAGCAGAGATCCCCCTGCCACCTTGTCCCCTGAGGCATCCAGGTGCCCATTTTTCCTTCCACAGCTATGAACAGTGGTATTTGTGAACTTCTGAACTTAAAGGGAGGGACACAAATAAAAATAAAACACACAGGCACAGCCTAATGGGCTTTAGGCAAGGATGACCTGCACTCAAGAACTGACCTCTTCATACTTGCGGTCGGCCTCTTCAGCAATGTGCTTGGCCTCTTTAAGCTGGATCTCCTGGATTTCCATCTTCTCTTCATCCTTCTGGGCTCTGTTTTCAATGACCTTCATTCCTCTGAAAGACGTGAAAAACAGGAAATGCAAGGGTCAGGGCTTGCCACTTGACCTCCAGCTCTCCTAGAGTGGAGTGTGACTTTCAGACAGTTGCACTAAGGTGAACGAGGCACATCAGACAGCTGAGCCTTCACAGCGTGGATCTAGTGCTGTGCACTCACATTTCAGAAGTTCAAGGAACAAAACACGCCTTAGGAAGAAAGAAAGTGTGATTTGTTTAGCTCTCAGCCCCAGTTCAGCTACGCTATCCTTTTTCATTTTAAATTGAAGGCAAACTTATCTCACAGAAAGGTAAATAAAGGATCCTGCTTCTAAAGACCTAATAGGATGACTGAAAACATCTGTGCTTTTACACTCCTCGTGAAACAGCATGTTACAACCCTTGCAGGACTGACAAGAATCATGTTTATGGGGCAGACTCCCCTGAGCTTTGCCATGTCAGAGTTCTAGAACACTGAAACCCTCTGTGCTCTGCAGAAGCAAAAATTTAACTCCTTCCTGACAGGACACATTGGGTGTTGCACACTTGACCCAAATTCTCTGAAGTGTTTCCAAACACACTGTGAGTCTCTGGTGCTTCTCAACAGGCTGTGCAGTTACTGAGGTGGAAACACGTCTGCAGAACATGTGAGCTTCTTTCACAATAAAAGGTGTTATCATAGATATGAAATACGATTTAAAGAAGAGAGAAGATCTTCTCTAGTCACGAATCTCGAGTTCTTAACCTACATTATGGACTTCTGGAAATCTGAAGGGAATTATCAGTTTCTTTCCTTTCCTCACCCTCACGTACTGATCTTGCCAAGAGGAGAATCAAAGCCTCTTCCAGAACTTTCCTGTTCTCCAGGTGAGATTTTCTATCCACAATGAACTCAAGAACTGCCCAACAGCACAAGAGTACCTTAAGAAGTGGTCATCCAAACAGAGAAATCTGGGCTCAGTCCACCTGTTTTCACAGGATGTGACATGATTCATCAAGGGGCCTACCCCACTTCCATCTCATCTTTACAACTGAAGAAGAATTCAAGCCCACATATTTTGGACATTCCTTTAGACAAGCTGTAACTGAAGCCCACGTAGGCAAAGGCAGAGGAGATAACATGTTCAGAGGCATAGGAGTGGCTTAATTTACTGCCCTGACCCACACCCTGGCAATTATGATCTTTGTCATGAGGGTAACCATCCATCCAAGGGCGGCCCCACCCACCTCTCACTCTCATCTGCAGCCTTCTCAGCCTCCTCCAGCTTCTGCAGGGCAGTGGCCAAGCGCTCCTGAGCCCGGTCCAGCTCCTCCTCCACCAGCTGGATGCGTCTGTTCAGGGAAGCCACTTCGCTCTCAGCCTGAGCACAGGAAGGACACAAATCAGTTCACAATGTCACATCATCTCCTGTAGGACACTGTCCCAGTTACCTGCTAGTGCCCTTCAGCAGCACTGCCATATTTCCTGACTTCATCCACTCCAAAGTGCATACCCGGGGATGTACATGCCCCCACTGAATTGTGAAGTTATTGCTTAACAGAGGAAAAAGTGATTAATGCTTCCTTTCAGCGAGCACACCAAGGGCTGGACAATTTGTACTAGAAAGAACTGCACTGGAAGAATTACAAATACCTGAGCATTTTCTGTTATTGTATTTGCAGACATTAATTACAGACCTTCCCCACAGTTTTTTTAAATCAACACAAACCCCCTCTATTTGTGACCTCTCACCACATTTTGGTACGCACTGTCCTGGTATTTCCTGGGGTTCCATAAGAAGGGTTCAGTGTAAACACCCACAAACCCACCCCATCAGCCTTTGCAATGACACAGCTGACACACAGAGAGCACGAGAACATTTAAGAAGTGCCATGACATCCAGAAGTTCTGTTTGCAGGCAAACTATGCAAGGGCTGATAAAAAAAGGCACCAAGGGCCCTGGTACAGGCTGCAGTCACTTAAAATACCTTTTCCTTTTGCTTTTTTTCCCCCCATCATGGTGCCATCCTCAAGCTCCCCCTAAATTTGCCTCTCTTGCATTACCTCTTCACTTAATCTTCTGTGTAACTCCTCTGCTCTTATCATTACAAGCTCTTGCTTCTGACATCCTCAGACCCACCCTTGCTTAAGCTGCAGAGTAACTCCTACAACAGCCTTCCCGTGGTAACCTCATCATTAAACTTCCTTTCAAAACTATATTAAGGACAAAATATATCTAAAAAGGTCCTTATTCTAAAAAGCTAATTACTTCCGAGAATGACACTCATAATTAATACTGGAATTGAACATATGTATGAGATATATATGCTATATATGAACAAGCTATATATGAATTTCCTGTGATGTCTAGTTGAGGAGGGAACCAACCCTTCAGTAAAGTATCAGTTGGGTACCTTTTCTTCTCTAACCAGAGGTAGCTGGGTACAGGTGGCTGCAGTGAAAACTCTGCTGTACATAACAGAAGGAAGAGTGACTTACAGACCAGGCAAGTGAATCTACCTTTGACATAACAGTAACAATGCCCTGCAAGAATGACTGAGAGGAACACAGAAACTGGGAAGAAGCCAATATGTCTTGGAACATCAATATGTATTGACAGTGAACGTGCAGAACCAGAAGGAGCAAAGACCTCCCCCTTAGAGATCCACATTAATCCAAATATAAAATCTCGAGCTATGCAATCATGCAGTAGTACTCCAATCCTGCACTGTCAGGCTTCTGGCTTTAAACAGTAACAATTCTAAGTTTCTGAATTAAGAAAGAAAATAATCTTTCACAAATGTTACTTTTGGGAAGTCTGTAATGTTACAAGTTAATTATTATCATGGCAAGCCTCCTCATCACGATAACAGCATATACAATGTGTTTCAAAAACACAGGGTGAGTAAAGTTCAAGCTTTTACTTCCTGCTCCAGTAACTCACTAAGGATTTACCAACCAGCCTTATATGGCTCAAGTTATTCTTCTGCAGAGCAGGACTTCTCTCCTTATATAGCAAGGCAGGAAAAACCCCAGTGACACTCAGGGGCACTCCCCCAGACAAACACAGCCTCCTCCTGCCTTTCTGCCACACCGCTCAGACACCACATATTTTCACCATGAGCGATGACATGGGTAAGTTACCGTCGGCTGTTAATTATTACTGTTGTAAGGGAAACATTCTGCTTTCCAGAAGAGGGAAGAAAAACGCATTTTGAGAATGTGATTACCCACAGCCCCTCGAGATGCACGCACTGGAAAGAGAGCAGGTTCTTTTTTAAGGCAATGGCTGCTGATCACAGTCTTGAAACTTTCAGCAAGCTGGTTTAACAATCAAGAGCTGTAACTGTGATATGTTCTGGCCATGGCTTTGGCTTTTTCATTGTTTGTGTATCTGTACCTTGCACAGGAAGGGGAAAAACAACCCATCTAACAACCCCAGGCGGTCACATGCTGTACATGTAAGGACTGCAAGGAGGGAAGGGTCAGGCTCACGGCTCAGCAAGCCTGCTGCCATGCTCTCAGAGCCTCCCTCCTCAAGCAGGCAGAAATACAGCTGCAACAATGAAAAAAACCCCACTGCAAAAAAGGCACACACCTGCATGTGCCTGGGGGTTCAGCGTTCTACCTTCCTTCCCCCCAGCCTTCCACCTTCCTTCCCCCCAGCCTTCCACCTTCCTTCCCCCCAGCCTTCCACCTTCCATCACCCCAGCCTTCCACCTTCATCCACCCCAGCCTTCCACCTTCCTTCCCCCCAGCCTTCCACCTTCATCCACCCCAGCCTTCCACCTTCCTTCACCCCAGCCTTCCACCTTCCTTCACCCCAGCACTGACCCCTCCACACAGACATGTAAATGCCATGCAAATGCTCTCTGCAGAATTCCACACAGTCCCCATAAAGCAGCTCCAGGGAAGAGACAAACATTAACCTTCAGGGGCCTTTAGAGCAATGTTGCTGAGCTCTTAAGAGAAGACTCCAGCAGCAAGCTACAATCGCTTCTCCAGCACTGTTCCTTCTGCCACAAAAGGTGTAAACAGCAAAGCTCCCCATTTCAACAGAAATCCCTTGATGTGTTGTTTAGAAAAATACGTGTTACTGAAAGCAGGAAAATGGGTTTCCTTTACTCCACCAAGCTCAGAAAATGAGTACAAGCTTTTTAAAAGGCACTTAAAAAGGCACTTTTTTAAAGACTCTTATGAAATGAGTTAATGACTGTGACATGATCCTTCACTGAAAAAAAAAGGGATATGCCAAGTGATCTGCAAGAATGCAGCAGCTACACAAGCCTAAGTAGCCACGTTTTGCTCTGAAAGGAGGATCACCTGCAAATAATCAGGAGGCTCTTCCTTTGAACTTGCTGCCCAGAATGTGTGGAAAGCCCCAAACGATAAGCAAATCAAATAATCGCCATTTTTTTTCGATTGCAATAAACGACGCAAGAAATTTGTTCTTTTGCTTCCCTTTTGTACAACCCCTGAAGGCACTAAAGCTGCCCCAAAGGGCAGTGTACACTTTTATAGCAGGAAACGCCGAGTTCCAGCTGCCAGAATTCCCCACGCTCAGCAGCAAGACAAACAACAGCCCTATCAGGTTTGTTCGCCGTGCCTGGCACCCGTAACTACATCCCTCTGCTGCACCAGCCTGCGCTGCTCACACCTGAGCTCCTGTGTGCTGAGACCCAGCCTGCTGCTCCTTTCCCATGCCAGCCCTGCTCTGAGAGCAGCAACATGCACTGCAGGGCCATCCATCCCTCCATCCCTCCATCCACCCCTCCATCCATCCATCCCTCCATCCACCCCTCCATCCCCCCACCCCTCCATCCCTCCAGGCACCGGGGCCATCTCAGGTTCAGCGCTAAGTACGCCACTTCCCAGCCCCTCGCCGTGCCGAGTCCCGCGGCTGGCGAGACAACCAGGGCTTAGCGGGGAACGGGGGGAAGAAATAAATCGGCAAAGCCTGCTCGGAACCTGACACAAAGCACCTCGTCATCTCCGGCATCTCGCCCGCTGCGGCCAGCCCCGCTGCGGGGCGGGGTGGGACGGGATGCTCGGGCACCGCTCCCTCCTGGGCCGGGGGGCTGACTGGGGATTGTCCCGGGGATTGACCGGGGATCTATCCAGGCACTGTCCGGAGATTGTCTGGGGTCTGTCCCGGGGTCTGTCCCGGGGGTTTATCCAGGGATTGTCCGGGGGTCTATCCAGGGGCTGTCCGGAGATTGTCTGGGGTCTGTCCCGGGGGTCTATCCAGGGGTTGTCCGGGGATCTATCCAGGGATTATCCGAGGGGGCTGTCCGGGGATTGTCCGGGGGTCTGTCCCGGGTATTGCCCGGGGGTCTGACCGGGAATTGTCCGGGGGTCTATCCAGGCATTGCCCGAGGATTGTCCGGGGGGCTGACCGGGGGTCTGTCCCGGGAATCGACTGGGGGTCTATCCAGGGACTGTCCGGGGGTCTATCCCGGGGTCTATCCAGGGATTGTCCGGGGGCTATCCGAGGACTGCCCGGGGGGCTGACCGGGGGTCTATCCAGGGACTGTCCGGAGGTCTATCCAGGGCTCTATCCAGGCATTATCCCGAGGTCTATCCAGGCATTATCCCGGGGTTTATCCCGGGGTCTATCCAGGCATTATCCCGGGGTCTGTCCAGGGGTCTATCCAGGCATTATCCCGGGGTCTATCCAGGGATCTATCCAGGCATTATCCCGGGGTCTATCCAGGGGTCTATCCAGGGGTCTATCCACGTATTATCCCGGAGTCTATCCCGGGGTCTATCCAAGGGTCTATCCAGGGGTCTAATCCATGCACTGCCCGCGTCCCGCCCGGCTCATCATCACCCATACGGGCGGCTATAACAACATCCACAGCCCGCGGGACCCCTTCCCTTCCTTCCCCATTCCTTTCCCATCCCTCCCCCACCCCTTTCCCACCCTTTTCCCACCCTTTTCCCACCGTACCTCCTCCCTGAGCGCCCGCTCCTGATCCACCTCCCTCTGCAGCCGCCCCGCCCGCTCCTCGGCCGCGTCCGCCTGCTCCTGCAGGCTGCGGATCTTCCTCCTCACTGCCTCCAGAGAGCTCATCGCCGCCATTCCCTCTTCTCTTCCCCTCCTTCTTCCCTTTCCCTTCCCTTCGCTTTCCCGTCCCTTCCTTCCCTTCGCCTCTCTCCGCCCCGCAAAGCCCCGGAAGTCCCGCCGTGCCTCGACGGGGCGGGGCGGGGATGGGGTGGGGAGGGGAATGGGGTGGGAATGGGAATGGGAATGGGAATGGTCCTGGCTGAGTCCCCAGCTGATTCCCCGGCTGAACCCCCGGCTGGATCCCCGGCGGGCCGGGACCGGCCCG
>JAWWTY010000016.1:17292550-17496771 GCA_035222235.1 Margarornis squamiger | reverse complement strand
CCATCCATCCACCCATCCATCCATCCATCCATCCATACATCCATCCATCCACCCATCCATCCATCCATCCATCCATCCATCCATCCATCCATCCATCCAGCCATCCATCCATCCATCCATCCATCCATCCACCCACCCACCCATCCATCCACCCACCCATCCATCCACCCACCCACCCATCCACCCATCCATCCATCCACCCATCTGAGGTGACTTGATCCCGTCCTTCACACTTTCTCTTCTGCAGTGCCAGAGCTGATGTGGCAGCTGGCAGAGGGCTGTGTAATCTGCAGTAACAACCTGCAGAGCAGCAATTCCATGGGAGGTGTGGAAAGAAACTGCAGTGATGGAAGGTATTCTTGGACCATTTCATGCCAGGAGATGCAATGCTGTTTTTTTAAAAGGCAACAGTCCAGCACAATAGTTCTACAACTGCAAAAGCTACCCATTTATAATGTTAATTTTATTTCCCATTTATAATTATGTGAAAGGCTGAGACAGAACACATCCCAGAGATCACAGATACTCCACAATGGCCTTGCTATTTTCCATGGAATATGTTCACATCCTGCAGGGATGGGGAGCAGCAGAGACCTCTAATAACTTCTTCTGCTTTAACACCTTTCAGCCTTCATTCTTGCTAACGTATTTTTTTTAGAATACAGGTACTCTTTCAAATACTTGTGCTTCTGGAAAGCATAGGAAAAGAATAACAGAGTTATATCTTTTAACTGACAGGCCTTCACAAAGGGAAGACATAAAAGTAATGAAAGGTTATTTTCCTGAAACAATTATCAAGGGTAAGGAAGAGAAACCTGGGAAGGAAGCACTAATGAGGAAGGGCTAGAAGACCAATTGGAGGATGCACTTGGGATGATAAATTTTTGAGAGACTTCAGTTAGATTATTCCCAAAGAAAAACTGTCTGCTAAAAAAAATAAAATATAATTAGAGTATCTTATGATAAGTTCCTGTTGAAAGAAACCAGTTCCATAACACAATTAGCAATGAAAAGACAGGAATGGCCCTCCCACCTGTGAACTTCACAGGTTCAGTTCCAAACACAAACCTGTTTCCTTTGGCTTGTTCTGAGGGGGGTTACTGTGTTTTCAAGGCTACAATTCATTGCTTGAAATGCCAGTGGGATTTTGTGCCAGACAGCTTTGAGTAACTGGTGGCTTGAGCAACACGAGATGCAAAATCCTGACATCAGAACGTGCTCAAGACCAAACCAGCACCTTTCTTCTCAGCAAATATTCAAGTGCAAAATTCTCTTTTGGGGTTCAGGGATTTTTATGCCATATGTTGCCCTCAATGACAGAATGAAGTAGGCAGAAGGAATTCAGAAGGTGTCTGACTATTATTATTAGGGTGTGTTAGTGCAGAGCAAGTACAAGTGTTTTGCTCTGACATTGACTGCACAACTGGCAGTGACTTGAGACAAAGGAATATGACAGACAGAGGAGACAACAGTGGGGAATTTCACTCATAATCCGAAATCTTTTTGAGACCTCCAGGCACGGAGGTCTCTATAAAATAACAAAAACGTGTGCGTTCAACATCCTGCTAGAATTGTTAAAAGCTTTACCCTGTGGTGCCTCTTGGCTGTGGACTGTGTCATACCGTGTTTTATCAACCCAAAAGCCAGCTCAGCTCTTGGAAGTGGAAAAACTTGCGCTGTGCTGGGTCTCAGCAGCTCATAAACTGTGTTTCTCAGCACCCCTAATCCCCGGGGAGGAGCGCAGCCCTCTGTGGGCACATTGCATCACGCCTGCCGGGGGTGCCTCCCCTGCGTGGGACAGCCCAGCCTTACGAAAGAGGGCCCAGGTTTGCCACCCAGATGACAGCACAGGGTGAACAATGCCAGAGCTGGGGCTCGGGCTGGCCCCAGGAGAACCTCCTGCTTCCACTGCTCTGATTTCCCTCAAGCCAAGCCCACACTTGGACAGCACTTTTTGCCACCAGGCTGAGCAGGTGTTAAGGAGATGTAGGTTGAGTAAAGTGGCTTTTAAGCCTATGGATGCATGAGCTAGTTAATTAACACAGCTTTTGGGACAAATAGCAAGTTCTAAGGCAAGCTACTTTTCCTCCAAGTGTTGGGATCCAAATAACCATAAAGTTAATTCCATGTGAGCAAAACCAACAAGACTTAAACAAAAAAAGTGCTTAACTTTTTTCCTCACCCCCTGAATGTAAATTAAAGATTACAGGAGAACTCAAAAAGCTGTAAAACAGCATCTCCTGCAGAAATGTCACAGCTAGATAAGAAAGATAAATCTTGCCTCAGGCTCTTTCTTGCTTAAGACTCCCTAGAAATCCCAGCTCTTGCTGCAGTGATCCCATGAATTTCCCACAGCAGGCAGTGGGAATGACAAACATTCTTTGCAAGGCTGTCCCCAGCATGGACCCCTCCTACAGACTGCTCAGAATCCCTTAATCCCCTCCACTCAGTGCTGACCTCAAGGAGCAGAGGATCAAAACACAACCCCTGGCATGACCTCAGCTTGCTCTGTAACACCTCACCGAGGGTCAGAGCTGTCAAACAGCTCCCTGCAGGCCCTTGCTGTTCCCTGAGGAATGTGCTATTTATGAGAAGAAGAAGAAAGCTCCTTCAGAAATAGGTGGCACACACTCGAGGAGTGCTGGCCATCTTCCTCGAGAGCCCCATGCCAAGCACAAGGCAAAACTCCCACGTGAGCGATGGAGACACCGAGACCAGCCCTGTGCAAAGGCAGAGCTGACAAAACAGAACCCTCATGTGCTCCTCTCCCTTTCTGAGCACTGGAGACGTGCAGAGAGGCCTCAAACACAAGGGCAGAGACTCCACACCACTGCCCTGGCACATCCTGCTCTCTTCCAAGCGTGGATATTTGCAGTGACTCAAGAACGAGAAGTCAAGGAATGCTAACCCAGACCTCGGAAAACTTTCAAGGCCAACAGAGCAACTCCCTTTTTTTTTTTTTGTTTTAAATTGTAGTTTGGTGTCAGAAGGAATTTAAAACCAGATCACCGTGTCCACTGGACTTAAGGTTTCCACTGGCAGAGTAGCAAAGAGCACAGTCTACCTCCAAAAATCAACCTCTGGGTGATCTGATGGAACCCCAAAGGGAGCTGCTGCTTCAGACACTGTTGCTTCTGGAGGTGCTGCAAGGTCCTGCAGACAGGTCAGACCTGCATACCTGGCATGTTTGGCAAGGTCGAAGTCCAGAAGAATAAGGCAAAGAAAGTTCCAGGTGCAGTATCAACTAACCACGAAACTCAGCCATCTGAGATGAATTCTGACTCTGACCAAGAGCCACTGGAATAAAGATCCTTGTGTTTCTCTTTGCTACCTGGTTATGTGCTAATCTGAATGTACTGGATGTCCTAAACCAAGATGACATTTGCATCCCACCATTTATCACCAGCCACATTACTTGTTTCCTAAAAAGGCAGCTGCCACCAGATTCACCAGATTCAACATTCTGCCCTTCGTCATCCTGACTCCCGACAAGCAGGAATTAAAACCTAGATCTTCCTCAGCAGCTCCCACGTGCCAGAGCTTTCTGATGCCCATCTAAGTTCCAAAGCAGAGGCTTATCCCCTCGCTGACTGTGTTTGTAGGTGCTGAGGGGCCTCAGAAAGGAGCCAGCTGTTTGCTGGGATGGCTGGTGTGGTGCTCAGGGAGGACACTCCCTCTCTGGCAGGGAGGAGGACTCTGGGCTCTGCTGCCCTCGTGCCAATGGCATCAGTCCCCGCAAACACATCGGAGCTGCCTTGGCAGTGCTGTACAAAGATAGCTCAAGAGCACAGCTTAGGTATTTAGCCAGCATCTTAAATGGATTTTACAGCCCATTTCGCCTAAGCTATGCTACTCCCAGTGCTAAAATAGCCTCCTGAAGGACAGATGTATTAAACCTTCAGCCAGTGCCTTCCATGCTAATTATATTTTCTGCTCTCATGCAGTCTCTGAAAGCAAATGCCTCCAAGAGAGCCATTTTCTAGGGATTTTCTTTCTAAAATATAAAAAGCAGAGAGGGAGAAGCAGACTCATGTTTAAAGCAGCTTAAAAGGAAATGCTGGGATCCCCAGAGGGGCTGGGAAACGTGTGGGTTTGGGATGAAAAGAACCAAGCCAAGAGCTAGCTGGCTACTTCCAGCTTTCACACCATAAATCCCCACATTCCTCAATGTCCAGGCGTGGTTCCCATGTAGAAAGGGGCTGGATCCAGTAGGATGTGGCAGACAAGACAGAGCTTAGTGAAGGGCACGCTGTGTCAGGGACCTTTAGGACACTGCAAAGGGAAGCCCAGCCCAAGGCCCAGCACCTCTGTAAATCAGTACAGCTGTTTATTGAAACCAAATGGCTGGCAACCAGAGCAAGCTTTGATTGTTGTAGGCATTTCCAAGAGGAAATTAATAACATTTCAGGAGATGACAGCAAACCCATGTAAGAACAAAAGAATTCTTTCCAACTAAGTTTTTGTTCATTATAGGGCATGCTTTCAGCTCACTGCTTGAAGCCAAATAATAGGCAGTACCCAGCAGAATCGTCGTAAACCCAGCAGACAACCAGACAGATATTTATCCCCAAGTGCTCCTGACTGCAGAAAGTTCCTAAATATATTTGCAGTCATGAATGGCATGGGCTTAAGCTCCTTGGTAATGTGTGAGAATCCAACCCCTAGACCTTACTGCCAAGTGTTAAAGACTGGCATGGCCAAGTGCAGTGACACAGAATCCGTGGGGTGAGAAGCCAGACTTGGCACGACTCTGGCCCAAGGTTCTGGCTGTGGACAGGGGCAACTGCAGCAAGAACACTAATTTTCTGCAATGTGATATCTTGCTCTAATCCATTTTTTCCCTCCGTGGCCATGGCAGCAAAGACATAAATCTTTCTGTTCCAAAAAGGTAGGAAAAAACCAAGGGAGAAGGACAATTTGCAGCTTTTTCCTTTCCCCCACACCCTATCCTAGATCACACAGATGTCGGTGGGTTTGGTTTCTTTATGTCTTTACAGAGATTGCTTTTGTACAGGTGCTCCCTTTCTGTCTATTTTCAAGGTTATTACATATTTTTTTAATAACCTCCCTAGAGATGAAAACAGATACTCTTAAAAAAAGCTGCACCCTTTGACATTTTTAAGCTCCGCTGTCACACTTCATTGGAAAGAATTTAAGGTGACAGGGCAGGATAAATTTGACAACTTCAAGTGAGCCCTGGGAATATGAGGCTAAAGTCTCTTCTTTTTACACTGGGTAAGAAAACTGCTTGACGGTGTGTCAGACTCACAGTTGGTGCAAGAGGAAAACACAGACCTCACCTTGGCCCACTGTCAGTAAAACAACATGAACCTCTCCTCAAACATTCGTAATTGGGTGCTGGGGGATTTTGGGCTGAAGCAGCACAGAGCAAGAGTGAGAAAGTGGTAGGTTGAGCAAGTGTAAAGTGTGCTTTAGCCTGCATTTTATCATAGCTGCTGCAGAAGTCACAGATTCCAGCACAGTCATATATTTTTAAAGGAATCTGTGATTCCTAACACACACAGCATGCTTTGCCTACGGATAAGGCAGCAGAACTGGCACATTTTCACATGAGGCCTCCTGAGCTGAAAGCAGGCAATGTGAGCAAGATAAGAACAATTACGATGACAGCAAGGGCAATAGCCTGCTCTGGAGAGACAGGATTCCCTTCATGCAGTGCTAACCCACTTGATTAAGAACCATCTTGCTATTTTTAAGTCTGGTCTTGCAAAGAAACAAAACCTGCATGGCTGAGGACTGCTGACTGATGGTGGAGGAAAAGCTCTTTGTCACTGAGTAGTGGAGACCTGCAGGGCACAACAGGCAACAGGCAGCACTGGCAAGGGCTTGGTGGCTCTGTCATTCACTCCTGCCCTTTCACACATTGCTGGAGCCTCTTGGACACGGTGATGACACTAAAGTCGGTCCCTTGATTCTCAGTAAGAGTTGCTTCCACTGTAGGGACAGCTCAGAGACTCACAGTGAGAGTTTGCTCTGCCTTTTTTTCTGTTACTGTCACGTTGTTGGTGGGCATTTTGGACAAGCAGGACAAACACTTTTCTTGGGCATTTTAAGCCTGATCACAGCCATGGTGATGCAAAAGAGAAGGAGCAGTGCAGACTTTCCCACAGGTGAGGGCTGCAACCTGTCCCTTCCCCCTGCAGGGGCTCCTCCATCCACGGGGATGGGATGGGTGTACACCCCCTTGCACCTGAGCTGAGAGCCTGGAGCCACCAACCACGGCCTCACACAGGCTCGAATTGAGGTCTGAATGCCCTCAGCAGCTGATTGCTCTGCCCTGCATCCCACACAGACAGCAAACACACGCACTCCACACCACAAACAATCTTAGGTTACATTTTGCCTTCTCCCCCAGCTAACGCTTCAGTCACGGGCTGATCTTGGTCTGTTTCGAGGAAAGAAGATGGACCAGGAAAGAAGTCCTGTCTTGCTTCAATCACTGCCTGAGCCTGGACTCAAAATCACAGCACTTAGGTAAAGCCAAAGCTGTATCAACAAAAAGAGATTAGAACATGAAGCAATTAAGAACAGAGATTCCAAAGCTGATTTCAGACACCACCACATCAATCTGGAAAGGAGAGAGATGACTCCCTCACTTGGGTCAAAATAATAGTAATGCTAAGCCACAGAAACCTTGTCAAGCTCCATGAGAATGCAAGACCTTCCCTGCCCAAAACAGTAATGCATAATTAAGTGCAGTAATGCATAATTAGGTCTGGTATTAGGGCCAGGAAAGCAGTCTATAACCTCTTCTGGGTAGAAGTTATGTCCTGAAGAATCTAACTGCTGCTTTCAGAAGTCTACTCCCTCAGGAAAAATGTGCTTGTTCTGGTCTCTGCTGGGGCTGTTGCAATATTCCTAACCCTGTAATCAGCCACGAAGCACAGATGTAACCTTACTGCTGCTCTGAAGGTGTGGACCTCGTGGCATCACACACATGATCAAGCACATGCCAAAATCTGCCTCTCAGTAGCCTCAAAAGTATTTACAATCCACAGGAACAGAAATTATATAAATGGTGTCAGGAATACTGGGCAACCTCAGCCGCTAAACCACTGAGGAGGGCCTCACATGGAACTTTTGCAGCTCCTCTCCTGATTTTCAGAACACAGGTGACACCAAGCTCAGAAGGGCACTCCCACACTCCTGGTGACAGCAGTGCTGTGCAGCTCAGGGCAAGGTCACATCGCTCCAGCCACGGCAGTCTCTGGGCTCCAAATGTGACTGGCATGCTCAGAACCATCCAGGGATCACAAATAACAGCACGAGGGGCATCCTTGGATGAAGGACACTCATGTTTCAGTGTTTAGACAGTGCAGGGGGACACATGGCAGGGAAATGTGTTGCCTACTCACCTTCACATCAAATCAAGGACGTTGCTTCCATTCTACCAAACAGGAGAGAAAGAAACCTGACCCCTTTTAAATACACGTTCTTTGGGTAAGGGGCCATCAGAAAGCCAGTTCTAAAAGCAGCACAAGCAGCACAAGCACAGTGTTGCTGTACAGGTGTGTCCTGCACTCAGATTTCTCTGGATGCTCATGCTGAGGACACCCTGTGATCCCTGCAAGATATATTACAGAAGGACTTACAGAAATAAGAGCAGAGGAGAGTCTTAGTTCAATTCCAACATGTTTTCAAGGGAAACTACCTCATTCTTACATCTCTTGGGCAGCTGAAGTTAGGTACAGGAGCCAAGAGCAAAAGAACACTGGTGGCTTTTCAAGTGTGCAGAATGCTGCAGGGTTTGGCAAGCTCTCTGTTCCCGTTTCCATCACACCTCGGAGGGCTTTTCAGCCTTTCATCACACCAAGGCTGAGCACCAGCAGTTCCAATGTGAAACTCAGAAGTCAACAAACAGGGGAATTCAGGGGCATGAGCTGTGCACACTGTGCAAATTGCTGCTTCCCCAGGAATCCTTTCCCAGGCAAAACCGAAGCTGCATCTTCAAAGGCAACAGGTGGAAACCTGATTTTTCACAGCATGACTTTTCCCTGTGCTGTGGGACCTGCAGAAGACTTGCAATGGATTGTAATGCTGCTCTGCCTGCAGGAAATCCCACCAGTGCTGAAGGGCACACTTTTGAGGAGAGGAGGGAAAAAGTAACAGAGAGAGGGAAACAAAAATAAAAATAAAAGAACAGGAGATGGCTTAGGAAAATATTATTTCTGGATTCTACACTAATAGATGCATTAGAACTGCACAGCCTGCAGAACAGAAGTGCTGGGAACAAGAACATCCAGCTACTCTCCAGCCTGAGGGACAATCTATGGGAATTGTACAGAAATTGTAAAGATTGATTTTGAGAAAATCAGCTCACGACACATTTACATAGTATAGAAAATAATAATGTCCAATATTATTCATGTGGAAGGTTGCTAGATTTGCTAAATTTTAATAAGAAATCATAAGGTGGCAGATTGATTGTTATTATGAAGACCACACTTCCATGCTTATGAAACCAGTATTTCTCAACAGGAAGAATTTCAGATCTGGAATTAGTTCTCACACTGGCAACTGTGCTTTCTTGTTATACTTCCTGTAGCTGAAAAAAGAAAGCAGACTTTTCTGGCCCAGGGCACTTCTACTCTCCATTGCCACACACTATTGTGTTCAGGCAATGCTGCTTGCAAAAAACTGATTTTCTTTTCTTCAAAATATTAAATTGTGCTTTTTTTTTTTTTAAAAAAAATCCCATTAGCTAAAAAAAACCCAACCAAACCCCGAAAAACCTCAAACCCACCCCTGTTTGTAATGCACAGTCCCTTTATCTCCTCTCCTTTACACAGGGCTACTTCCTAGTCTATTTACTCAGTTCCCTTTATAAACTGAAGAAAGAAAGAATCTTGTTGAGCTAATGATCAGCTAAGACTGATGTTTGTCCCCCAGACTGTCTAGTATTTGATCAGTGATCAATTCAAATGGCTGTGTGGTTGCCCAGTTAGCAATAACTGCAGTGGGTGGCTGTTCATCCAGGTGGTCACTGCTGGAGAGCAATAGAGATGGCTTTGAGCAGATGGCAAGGGCAGTGGCAGGGTTTGGTAGCATCCATCAGTGCATTTTAGGGTCTGTGGACATAGCAGCAGTGCAGGGGACGCTGGTGGAAGCTTTTTCTACCACTTCACAATGAGTCCAAGCACTTCTGGTTATTGCAGGTCCAAAGTACAGTGCCTACACAGAGAGAAAAGCCCTGACATGGAATGACATCCTGACTCTTCCACTTCTCTGGCTGGATATAATAATATCATCTTTCCACCCATTGCAAGCTTGTAAGGAAATACCTGTAAAAATGTCTTTTGTGTGAAACAACCTGCTAAATTCATCATATTGATCATTCCAGAAAGTGGACTCCAGTTTCTTAGGGACATGTCAGCACAAGGGGTACATGGACTTGTTGGAGCCAGTCCAGAGGAGGCCACAAAAATGATGAGAGGACTGAAACCCCTCTGCTGTGAGGAAAGGCTGGGAGGGTTGAGCTTGTTCAGCCTGGAGAATTGAAGGCTCCAGGAAGCCCTTATTGCTGCCTTTGGTACTTAAAGGGGGCTTGTTTGTATCAGGGTCTGTGGGATAAGACAAGGGGTGGTGGTTTAAACTAAAAGAAGGTAGAGTTAGAGTAGACCTAAGGAAAAAGCTTTTTACAGTGAGGGTGATGAAACACTGGAATGGGTCGCCCAGAAAGGTGGTGGATGCTCTATCCCTGGAAACCTTCAGTCAGGTTGGACAGGTTGGCTCTGAGCAGCCTGATCTAGTGGAAGGTGTCCCTGCTCATTGCAGGAGGGCTGGACTAGGTGACCTTTAAAGGTCCCTTCCAACTCAAACTATGCAATGATTCTGTGCTGAAATATAAAGCTTAAAATGTTGATATATAATGCATTATATTATAATCTAATATATATATGGAGGTAAAGGAAGCACCTGTTGGGTTCTCTGTTGAGATGGTATCCAAGTGACCTTGATAAAGTTGGAGGGAAGACACAATGGGTAAAAGACAGGTGTAAGTGTATTGTGTCCTTCTTTCCTGGGACACATCCACCTTCCTTCAGAGGGAGGGGTGACCCTGGCTAGGCTGTTTGTTTGCTGGCTGGCACTCTGCACACTGAGCCTGGAGCCTCCCGAGCCAAACCACAACCCAAACTCAGGAGCTAACACTTTGTGGCAGGGCCAACAGCTGACCGATAACCTTCGGTGGGTCGTGCCCGGAGGGAGACTGGCATCCCAGTCTCACTGACAAGTTTCATTTGGGCCATTTCTGAGTTCACTGCTGGTAAATACACACAAAAATAACGTGCTGTGGAAAACCTCTGCCAAGTTGCTGTCCACTTGGGTAAAAGCAGAGCCCTTGCAATAACACCTGAAGCAGGAGCAGGCGATGCGTGTTCCAGTTTGAAAGCCCAGTGAATTTTTTCTTTCATTCTTTCCAGCCCAGTCACACCACAGGCATTTACTTTAACAAGCAGTTTGAGATACAGATTTAAAACATTGATTCATCACAATCAAAAATTTTGGGATCAAGCCTTCTCATTTAATATGGAGAATGACTCATTGTACCTTAAATGTTTGAGCTGTCGAGGCATTATTTACTAGAGATTTGTAACAAATAAAGCTACATAAATACACATATCAAATTTAAAAGCTGTTTGCTCTGTAAATGCAGGGAGGGGTCTCAGATTTCCAGTAATTCCCCTTCACCCAGTTTTACATGTTCCCCAGGTCTTTATTATTACAGCTCCAGGGATTCCACGCATCCAGGCCCCGATAACGAGGGGATGGGTTAGTGATGAGACCAAAGGAAGTGGAAGCCAGTGTTCCAACATGCTTCTCTGCTTGGGGCTAATTGAATTCTAAAGGCTTGGTATCAGTTCCAGCATGTTTTGAAAGAGTATGGCTTTCAGCTAACTAGCACACAGTACCAGCACCTCCAGAAAGCTCTCCTGCAATCTGCCTGCTGGTCACAGAGGTGCTCAATGACAGCATTTTGATCCCCTCTGATGCTCTTTTTCCGTGCTGCTGGAGAACTCGAGGTCTAGGAATGATGCAGAGTACATGCATCATTTGGAAGCTGCTCTCTTCTGATGGTTTGCTGCATCTTCAGCTTGGTTCTGAACACAGTCATTTTCAAGGGTTTGATGTAGAGATGAGGCTTTGCCATCAGCTGAGCATGGCAGGGATCCTGCTCTGGCAGCAGTCCTGCCTGTAACTCCTTGGGAAGATGTCCAGCTCTCAGGGCTGTAGATAACAGCAGCAAGCTTGCACACAAAGGCCTTCCCCTGGGTTATCAATCTGTGCTAACAGAAGGCCAGGATCAACCTGAAATGGTTTGCCTTGGTAGTCTGGATGTGTTTGCACAATGCCTATTTACATTACACCTGGCTCATACCAACACAATGAGCTACTTACTTTCATTAACACCAAGTACATTACCAAGCCTGAAAGAATGCAGCTGTTAAAGATCTAGGAGGATCCCACAGCACTCCTTTGTTGAGAGCAATAAATTTTCCCCTGCAAAGCACCTGTACTTTTCTAAACCTCAAACCCCAGAGCCAGTCTGAAGGGAGATAGCAAAGGGGGCTGTGCAACATGAAACCACCACGCTTGGGCAATAGCACACCCCACTCACACAGGCCTGTGAACTGGGAGGATGACATTCATTTGACTTGCCAGCTCAGCTTCTTAGCTTGCTTCCCCAGAACCTAAAACTCCTCTGCCAGAACCTTCTGTGAGGGCTGTGTCACCCGCATCCAAACATCGTCTATTTCTCTTAACAAGCTTACAAAATGCCAAGAATATCTGAAAAGGAAAGTCCTTATTTCCATGCAAGCAATTAGTGAAAATACAGGTGTTAAACACGTAATTGAAGTTATGAATGCAATCTGCTTAGGGATAAGTCTCCCCACTAACAAGTGCCCTATAGTCTACCTGGTCGCCAATGTATTAAATAAGTGATGGGGTTTGCATCTGCCCCTCGAGGCAGACCCTCTTTACTCAGTGTTTCTACAGCCCTGATGTGAAGGGTTCTCTCCCTTGTGTTTATTCCTCTGCAGAAAACTGCAACCAAAGTAACATATGGCTCGAGATCTTGTAAAAGCAAACCAAGGCAAGATTGCAGGGTGTGGTTCTTTGTCCTGTCTGTCTTTGAATGGCTTCACACACCTGAGGGACAGATTCAGTGATGGACAGAAGGCTTTGCAAAGAACGGAAGAAAGTGAGCTCAGTTCTGATTTTCTAGATTTTGGACTAGCTAAGCACATGCACCCCTCCCTTGTACATTAGTCTCATGACAGATTTGTTTAGCTTGAACAAACAGATAATGCAAAACATTGAAACCATTTGTGTGAACCTGTGCTGCATCCATACTAAATAAGGGTTGGCTGGATGTATGGAGAAGGAATTGTGTGAGATTGTAGGGATACTGCTCATCCTCCTAAACCCTAAGTCAAACTCCCTCACAGCAGTGAACATTCTGATACTCTAATTTCTACAATTTCATAGACATAATAAATTGAAGTTGCATTTCGGTCCAGATTTTGAATTTTCAAGTTTTTTGCCATACATAGTAATTTAAACAAATAACCTCCCCCTTCCAAATCTGAGATTCTTACACTCTCAGGTTACTCCAGGAGCCAGGCCTTACATGGGTCTAGAGGTTGGATCTTGCTGAAAATGACCCTGTGACCCAGGACCAAAGCTCAGACTGGGTGGGCTGGCAGAGCTGCTACAATGGGGGGAAATGGTCTGTGTTCTGCTCTGCTTTTATTGCTTAGCAGAGACAACACGCTGTGAATCTCTCGCTATGGGCTTATTACGTACTGAAGGAACAGCAATGTTGCTGTTTCCACTGACTGTGGAGCCTGGCCACAAAATTGTCCTCTCAGAAACAAGCAGAGTGTACATTTCCATGTCAGAGAAGGGACGTGTTCACAGCCTGCAAGTGACACCTCCATTTATTCCCTGCCCTGTAATTGTTGGGGAGTTTTCAGTCCTGGCAATCCTGCTGTCTGTCATTGCAGGCACGACAGAATTAAGCTAAGTGATAACTGAATGAGCTCAGAAGTACAGGCTGCTTTGTCATATCAGACCCACAAATGCAGCTCTTTTCTCTCCCAGAAAGAACAAGAGTTTACCTGTGAACATTGCAAGTGAAATGCTACTGGAGATTACCTTCCAAAAATTCTCCGACAAAGATAGGGATGTTTCAGTTTGTTCATGTATTGTTCATGGTTTGGTTTCATTTGTTATTAAATGGTTTTGGGGTTTTGTGTGGGTTTTTTTGTTTTGTTTTTGTTTTTGGTTTTGTTTGGGTTTTCTGTTTGTTTGGTTGGTTAGTTGGTTGGTTGGTTTTTAAAATAGAAGGTGCTATGAGGGGAGAAAAACTTAGAGTTCCTTAAATTCTTTCTGGATCTGGCTTCCAGCCTGGAAAGAACATTTAATATGGCTTTATTTTGCCTGTCTTTACAGCTCTTCAAGCAGCGTTTCTATCACAATAGACCAAAGTGACAGAAATTTCACATCCCCAGCTCATCCTTTGTCAGGAAAAGGAGTCTCAAACTATCTCTGATATTGTAGGATCATCGAATTTACCACAACTGGCTCCCACCTCTGAGCTCATCAGCCACTCAGAAACCCCTGTCTGGACACTTTCTGTCTGGTTTCCATTCCTGTGTGCAGCTTCATTTCCTGTAGGTGCAACTCTGAATGCAAGTCCCTTATAGAGAGCTGCTCACAAAATCAAACCCCAAGCACAAGTGATGCTGTAGCTGTTCAGTCTGTCCCACAGTCTGTTCATCACCCCAGATCTGCAGCTGTGCTGTGTGTTTAGTTCTCCCCACCGAGAGATTTAGAAATATTTCTTGCCTTTGCCCTTGTTTGTTTAAGGATTGTCACTCTCTGCAAATGCCACGTCAGGTTCCTTTTGCTTCTAACTTGCCCCTAGGCATTGAAATTTGCTCCTGAAACTTTTGGAGAGGGAAGTTCCCAAAAAGTCACTGAAGCCCAGGAAGAGTCTAATTTATCCCTTCTCCTGTTGCCCCTCTCAGAGAGCTGGTTCTTGGGCAATGCCCTGAAAGACACAATGAACCTCCTCCATGTGACAGAGGAACTGTGGAGGCTTCTTTCCCCACTGCCTTCCACACTCCTCTTGGAGGAATTGATTCTCTCCCTTTTACCTTCTTCCCTCAGCCCTGGAACTGACTCTTTTGCAGAGGTTTAGGAAGCTGATGTGTTGCTTTCACATGATGCTCCAATGCAGAGTCACCGTGGGTCACTTTTCATCAGTGAAAAACTGTCCCAGTTCAATTCACACAGCAAAATAAAGAGCACTGCCCTGAACTCCCTTGGATGAAATGTTAATGACATTGAACCACGGACAGTAATGGCTTTGATGTTTCTTGTTTCAGAACTTGCATTCTGCACTGGAGGTGAATGAAACACACAATCTAAGAATATTGAGACTGAACAAAGTGCATGAATACACTCAGAAACATCCTTCATCCTCTTGTCTCTCTGGCCAGATGCCTAGATAGATAGAAGTGCATCTTTGTACTTCAAATGGTAAATAGAGGGTCACAAACACATGAAAAAGAATTCCTTGCCACTTCAACCATCTGTCAGCAGATGCAATGTCAGTTTTGAACCCAGCAGTGTTTCAGACATCCTCCACAGAACATCACACTTGTTTTCTAACTGCTCCACGAGTTTGTTTCTTTCCTTCAGAATGCTCTGACATCCCAATTGTGAACTACTCTGGAGCACAAATTACCCTCTGAGTTACTCAGTTCTGAGCTTTCTGAGCGTGATCCCAACAGCAGCTCAGGACCCAAAATGCCAAAACACATATGGAAGACTTACTTCTAGGGAAGGAAGTTACTGCTCCAGAATGATAAATGGCTCTTGCTGCATTCCTGGACATGAAGCTAATCTGCTGCTGGACACTGGGGATGCATTAAACACCACATGGCTTGAAAAATATCCTGCTGTCAAAGCTGAAAGGAATGCAGCAGCAAATTCGGGTAGACTCCATAAAACTCTAAAATCTGTCACGACGTGCAACTTCCTGCATCTTCTTCAGGGGAAAGGCAAGAGTGGGCAACACTCTGAGCTTTGTTCACGTTCCCTGTGTGCTCTAAGCCTTTTTAACTGCACCGGTGCAGGAGCTGTTAAAAGGCATCATTTCTTCTGGGCACGTGTCGTGTTGACCCTGGCAGATATAAATAGCTGTGAGCTGTGTCTGTAGCTATTTTCAGAATGGCCAGGATCAGGCACAGAGGCATTAATTGCTGAGAGCAGGAGGCAGCATAATGAGCTCAAATGGAATGTGAGAAATCCCCCATGTAAGAACGACTGGCCAATGTCTTGTAAGGAAGAACCAACCCCTGCATCTTCTCCAAGTGAGGGAAGATCAGCAACTTTGCCTGGAATCCCAGCTCTCTGACATCACCAGCCCTTCAAATCCAGGGAGTTGAGGGAAAGGAGAATGCTGGCAATGCTTTGATGCCATCACTGAGCAGGGCCTCCTCTTGTGACTTGTCTTCCTTATGCAGAGGGTTCATTCCCTTTTAAAAGGAAGAACTTACCTTACTATTCGCACTCTCCATTTTTGTTTTCTCCCTTGAGAGCTGGCATGTACAACTGCTCCTGCTTGATGTGACCCTGAGACAGCTCCCAAGCAGAGGTGCAGGAGTAGTTACTATAAAGGCTGAAGCTTCAAGAGGAGAGCTCGAGCTCTTTCTTCACATTTTCCCTGCTTCCCATTTTCCTTCAGACCAGCAATGCCCCAGTATGGCTCTGCACCCCCTGGTCACAACTTGGGAGCACACAGAAGTGGCAGGCCCTGAAAGATGGAAGTTAACTGAGCATGGCTGACTTGAGGCTTAGCTGTGGTTTCTGGAGAGTGTTTATTCCACAATTATGCTCCAATGTTTGGTGCACAGTGATGCCCTACACCCTACAAAAATCAAGATCCCACACTATGGGCAGTATTGCCTCAGTGTATGTGAGGGAGTTTCTGCTCCCAACACTGTTTTAGTTACAAATGAGAGAATCAAGCAGAGGTTTAGTGCTGGTAGCATGCAAACAGTAACATTCTCATGCTATCCTTCACAAGTAAGTGTTCTATTCCAGCAGCTGCAGCAAGACTGAAGGAGGTAATTAGGGAAGGTGAATCCAAAAGGAAAAGCACCCCTGACATCCTGCTGCTTCTGGAGCCTGAGAAACACAAAAGTGGTTTGGCACAACTGGTGTGAACCCGACAGGCTGATGTTCTACCTCCCCTTCTTTACTGGGAAGGACAACAGGAGGGAGGTGGCTGGGAGCCAAGAGCAAATCCCACTCCTAACACCAGATTTGCATCGGGGTCAGCAGCCCTGAGAGCATCCTGATGGTGCAACCTGCCCAGGGGCTGCAGGGCAGGGGCAGCCACAGGGGAGGCACTGCCTGCATCCCCCTCACCTTTCTCCCCAGACTGCAAATGTCAAGGCACAGGGCCAGTTGTGCTGACTCTGATCCACTAAACAGCTCTGGCACGTGGGAAGTTTGTGCTTTTTGATGTTTTCAAAATACACAGCTGAAGCAGAGATGTGGTTTGTGTATCACTGAAAGTGGTCTGCATGTCTTCTGTGCTGACAGATATTGAACATGAGGAATTCAAACTTGTTTGCCCATCTCTGTTGAGAAATTTCCTAAATTTTCTACAGATACCTCTATTTTTATATCCACCTTTCACATTCTGCTCTACTCCAAGGCTGAACACTGAGAAACTGTTCTGTAGCTCCCTGTGAGTTGCAGGAGGATGCTCTTTAATCTGCAGAAGCAACAAAAGCTGTGGTGTGTTTTCTCTGCTGCCATCCCCAGAAAGCTGGGACAGTTGGACAGCCACCTCCTCAGTGTGGGTTTGTTCAGCAGTCAGGCCATACACAGGTTCCCTTGAACCCAGTCCACACAAATCAGAGAGCTGCAGGAGAGCTAAAACAGATATAGGACACATTCCATGCAATCTCCAGGCAGAACATAGATACAGGATCAATGAAATTTTCTACATCTGCCCAGCAAATCTAACAGAAGGCACCAACAGGGATGAGAGTTTCTACAAGACACGACCCTTTCTGTGTGTCTGTGACTGTGTTGGGCTTCAGCAGTATTGCTGTAGATGGGCTCCTCAAGAGATACAGAGAGAGCAAAAGCAGCACAACAGGTGGAAAAATCAGCCCAGGAGCTCCTTTCATCAGACCTTCAGGGATACTGGGAAAAAAAGCAGCATTTCCTACCATCATCCACCATCAGGCTGCAAGGGAACCCCCAAACAAGGTGGCTGAGAGCAAAATGACAAGGGGCTCTGCAATTCAGCCCTTTCAGTCATCCTGGAGAACTGTTTGACAGAACACTGTTACAGATGTCATTGCCACTGAGCTTGTCCACCTTGATGGTGGTCACTGCAGTAAAATGGAACTCCCAGTGAGGTCCTGAAGATTTATGATCTTCCTGGGGCAAAGCAGCCACTTGCTGGAACTGCTGAACTCAAATGCCCAGGAACCAAAAGCAACTTTTGTACTCCATCAGGTGTGAACTGGGAGTATCTGTGATGGTCCAGAGCAAGTGGCTCAGTATGTACCTGTGATGGAGAGCCAGAAAAAATCACACAAGACACCAAAAATTATTGTTCTGGTACTATTTCCAATCTCACGGGATATTGTCTTTACTTGAGTAACATATTCTACTTCCTGTTTCCTTTTCTATTATTGTTTACTGCCTACATATTATAGAGGTCAATGTCTTGATGCTCTTTGTGCTGCTAAATAAATGACAGGAGGTTCCTCTCTGCTGACCCACGCTGTGCACAGCAACAATGCTTTGCCACACTTCAGGAACAGTCACCGAAAAAACTAAGAGTCAAAACCCACTGTGAGGCTGGAAGTCAGTCCCTTGGGTTTCAGGTTTTCCTAACCCATTTAGCTGGATCAAGGGCTCCTCTCACAGAAGTAAAGGAAAAGCAGAAAAGCACTTGGGATCATCTGGCTCAACTTAACAGTTTAGTCATGGAAGTCAGAGGCTTTATTCTATTGTAATACTCGGCACAGAATATTCTATTCTCTGCCATATACTATGGCAGTGGTCCAGTGAAGCTCAGCTCAGTTCCCTCACAGCCACAGAGCTGAGCTCAGAGAACCCTCTCTGACTTGCCCATTCACCCATAACCTTGAAAAATGTACCAAGAAGGCCACTCAAAATGTTCACCACCCAGGGCAGGAAAGAGAAAAGTCCGAACTACAAACCATTGCCCAACCCTTTCCTCGGGGTCTGCTTCCAAACCTCACATTCAAACCTAAGACAGGCCAATTCAGAGGGCAGAGCAACAAATTGCCTCGTCTGCCCTTCCTGCCTGGGGAGCAGGAAGGGAGGGGAACAGCCTTTTCCTGATAACCTGAGCCCCAGCTGCCCCTCTGGGCGCCCAGCTGAGCCCAGCTCAGCCAGACCATCAGCAGGACTGGTGGCTCCTGCCTGCAGGACACCTTTGGCTCGGCTGTGATACAACACAGAGCACTCTGGCTTCATGTAAAGCCACTGGCTGGGTCCTGAGCATGAAAACAAACACGTAGATACCACCCAGGACTTTTTGCCTAATCATTCAGGGTCCTCACGAGCAAACCATTCTGGACAGAGAAGAAAGAGGAAACTTAATAATCTTTTCTATAAGCACAACTCGAGATGTTTCCTCTAGAAAAGTGAACGCTCTTGCCTCAAACTGAAATTTAATATAGTCATTTTTGGTTTTGAATTGAATTCATGTGGGCAAGCTATAGCTTTGAAAGGAAACCTAACCCATCTAAAGCTAGGAGAAATGTGAAATATGATCTAAGAACTTCTTCCAAAGCAAAAGCTAGATCAAAAGGGAGATCCTCCAGGACAGAAAGAGACTGTGAGGAATCAGTGGTAATCCATGAAGCAGCTCGGTTTGCTTCATTATGCACAAACTCAACAAGAAATCCCTGGCAGGGGCCTCGGGAGAGCTGCTTTGCTGGCCCCAGTTTCACATGGCTAGCATGGCCCCTGCTTTGTTGACATTTTATATCAAACAATGCGTTTGAGAAGGAAATGAAACTGGACCTGATGAAAAAAGGGGAGAAATGAGAGAAGTGCTTAGTGAAAACAAAGGATGAAAGAGTTCATTTTTCCTCTTACATGGCTGTGAAGAAATTCCAGTATCATTACCAGCTTAGTTTACAGATAATCTCAATATATGACCCAAAACAAACCATGAATAAGCAAACAAAATGTACTCCAAGCAAAAGACCTTGAAAACCTCTCAAGCTCTTAGAGCCAAAGTGCAGAAGTGCCTCTGGAATTTGAGGTTTGATTTATGAGTCTATTACCACTCTAAGAATTATTGTTTATGCCTCCTGAAGAGAGGATAGACCTGTTACACCCCTGTTGACAGGATTTGGAATCAGAGCAGATTAGTAACCATTGCAATAGAGACTTGTCACGAACTGCAGAAGCAGAAGCAGCTCGTCCAACAGTGTCACTGCTCTGTGATTCACAGAGGGACTCTGATGCAACCTCTGCTCCCAGCTGATAATGCCTGTCTGGGGCACTCGACACACAAACAAAGGCTCCTATCTTGTTCCACTGTTGCTTTTTTGATTCACCAGGGTTTATAATGGTAGCCTTGGGACAGTCTTGGGGCCCAAGAACTGGCTCTTACAAGTGATGCTCTGCCTATGACAGGCTCTCTGAGATTTACAAGAATTTTGTCTTGTTTATCGGAGGAAATCAATTGGAATAGATATTTGAAAAGAGCAGCATCCTACACAGACATTAAAATAACTCAATTATCTTATCCTAGGACCTGAAGGTGGGGGAGAGTACCAGTCCAAGGAAGACCCAGGGGAGGCTGACCAAGCATGAAGAATTGGCAGCACGGGGGCTAATAATTCTTCACTGCAGCCAACAGCTTTCACTTCAGATTCCTTTTCTCAGGAAATCTGGATACACATACCATACCTCCCCCATAAGAGTCAGCAGTTCAAGCTGCTTGCATGATTTCTGAAAACCTGCCTTTTTATCCTTCTCAAATTCCACACTACTGAATTGATGTGGTTTGAAGTAGACCTTCCTGATAGCATTTACAATTCTCTTTGATGCAGAGCATGTCTTGCTGATTATATCTGAAAGACATCTTGTAATTTCTCTCAGCCAACATAATTGCATTTTTTATTCATCTGTTTGTTTATTGGAGTTTTGATCTCTGCATGGAGTAATTGAACTAGGGAAGAGAGTAAACAAAAGCATATGCCTGTGAGGATTTCAAGGCACCTCTGTGCTCAGCAAACGTGCCTTGTCTTTCTTCACCTGTTTAACATTTTAATAAACTGTTAATGACTGGCCTTCTCCCTGTAAGTGAAATCAAGGCTCTGAAAAGAAATATTTGGGAAATTTGGAACCACTTCAGGTCCATGTCTGTCCATACCTTCCTTTTCAGCTGTGTCCCAGATGAGGAAGGTCCCCGGTGATGTCCACGTGCAGCGTTCAGGGCCACTCTGAGCCAGGTCCCCACCCACTGCACAGCTCTGTCCTCTCAACCAGCCCACCTGCTTTTGGCAGGGTGGTTCAATTCCTAGTCAGGCAGCAAGGCTCTTTACCCTGGTAATTTTTCTGCCATCAGTAAGACCTGCCTCCAGCTGGTAACCTGATGCCAACACTATCCACTCCTCTTTCCTTGGGATGTTTATTGTCTGCCACTGCCTGGAGAAGCAAACCCCAGTGCCCATAGGGTGAGGAAAACAGGTCCTACATCACTGCTCCCTGCTGGCAATGTTTGAAGATGTTGCTTACCACAGAACAGTATGCACAGTGAGCTGTGCACAGCACCAAACCTCAACAACTGACAAGGGAGAAAAAAGAGTATCTCAGGATTTTATAATTCTCTTTGAATTTGAGGTATGTCAGGACTCAAAACAAAAAAAAAGGGCTTCCTTCCTAGAAGGACTTGCCTGACAGCAGAGCCTGGTTCTCCTCATTCCTGTCTTGCTTGGGACAATGCATTGGGAAGGATATGATGGGGCTGAGCCAACACAGAGCCAACAGTATCCTGTTATCAAGAATACACACTCCAAGCTGTCATCCAGGCCCTCACCTCCCAGGAGGAGGGAAAAGTGCCTGGTCAAACTGCCACTTACTAAGGAGAGTGGTATGAAGTGTGCAACAGCAGTGAGGGTTCAGTTCCCTGGCACAGCTCTGGGGGATTTGGGTTTGGGTTTCAGAAAGGGGCAACAAAGATGTACAACTAGGCACAGCCTCTCTGACTCCAGAGCAAATATCTGTGACAATGGTGTAGAGGAAGGTGGTGAGTAGGATGGGACAGTTTTCTGTTCAGGTGATCAGACATTTGCTTTTTAATTAACAATGTGTTAAGAAACCTGTCTTCTACTGTGACTCCACACACCTTCAATCAGTAATAAAATCTTTCACTTGCCTTTAGCGAACTGACTTAAGCGTTATAAGGAATTTAAACAGCTCACAAAGAATGCAGTAAATCTCTTGCCCCTTCTCTGTTTGAGGCAACTGTTCTTTAATTACTTAGCAGGATGTTGCTGAAGATCCTTTAAAAAATGCAGGAATTTCAGGCTCAAGCTACAACCTCATGTTGTAAGAGAATGGAAAACTCAGTTCTACTGTCTAGAAATTTTTCCAAAAGTGTAATTTTTACAATGACAAATAAAAGTTGCTTTGAAATAATAAAAGGACGTGACAATTTTAAGCAGGGTTGCAGTAAAATGAAGCTTCACAGCCTGAGTTTTAGCAGTATGAAGATGCTCTTGAACATCCCTGGGTTAATCTGTGTCTGGGACATGGACTGTAGGGTCACAGCAGCGAGATCAGGGACTTTCCCAGGAAATCCCTGACCATGGGATGAATTTCTGCTAACAAACAGGGTCATCAGCAGACTACATTTCTCGGGGTTACCTTTGGCAGTGGTGGGGCCATCCAGAAAACAGGCAGCCAAAGTGCAGGAGCTGGCTGGAGGCTGGTGGAACCCAGCAGAAGGACGTGCCAGGGGCACATACTGTCTGTTGCCAGCAAAGGGCATCCCATTTCACAGGTCTTTGCAGCAAGACCCGTGGCAGCCCAGTTGTATGACCACACTCTGAAAAAAACTTAGGGCAGCCAACTTCACTCAGACATTAAAAGAAGAGTTTTGCCTACAAAAAGCTCAATCAAACAACCTTTTTTTTCCCCTTTCTTTCATTTTTTTAATTTTTTTTTCCTCCTCTGTATCACAGAGAGCTTTTGCAACCAAGTGACCTTTAGGAGCTGGATTCATCAATGTAATCCTATACTCACCCAGAACAACTTCTGCCCCTCCTTCACTGATAAGAAGCATGTGTGCAGTAAACAAGACTGATTTAAATGAAATACCAAATGTTTTCAGAAGGGCATCTCACAGCAGAGCTTGTTTGGACTGCATGTCCATAAGCAAACTAGAGATAGAAACACACAGACCTCAGTTACCAGATTGCAACTTCCATATCAAAAGAGGATGAGGCTGGAGGTAAAAATCCCTCTGCATTTATGTTCCAGAGTAAGAGATGCACTGCCTTGCATGAGTCTGTAAAAAGGTATGACTGCTTGATCTGTAGGTACAAAATTTCTACAAATAAAACCAGGCATAGGAGGGGGCTTAAGAAACTCGTGAGAAAAACACCTGGCTAAGCCCTCCCCTTCCAGCCCTTCCTCACAATCACTTTCGAATTGAAGCTCACCTTTACTCTTTGCCAGCCTGTCTGAGACACTGCCCTGCTGTTCCCTGCCTTGCTGGGATGGGTATGTAGGATAACCCATCCTGCCTGGCAGGTCTGGGGGACAGGAGGTCGTTTCACTCAGGACACAGGACGTGCTTATTTCACGTACAGCATTCCCTGAAGTTCCACGTTATTTGGACATGGGAGAAGAAACTTCACCTCTTTGTGCAACTGTTTGGCCTCCAGGCAGACACCTGATAGGGGAAAGCTGCTCAAAGAGTGGGTAGAGGAATAAAGTACAGGTTTTCTGGCACTGCAGACGAGTTCTTTGGTTCTGCCTCTTGTTAGACAGGCAGAGCATTTTAGTATAAGCAGGAAAGGAAAGTAGAAGTTTGACAGAACTTGATTTCAAGGCTCTCCCAAAGGAAACAGCTTATAAAGAACCAGACCCAGTGTAGAAAGGTACTTAGTATTGACTCAGGCACAGTTTTTCTCTCCTCTCCTCACATTCCAAGGAAATCGAAGGCACCCTGAGCAAGATGGGGTGATGGAAACTAGGAGATCTCAATCAGTCCAAATGATTTGGAGAGGGTTCAGTAACAGAGGCTGGGCAGTAATGCTCTCCTGTGAGTCCTGTGTAACATTACATTTTCAACCTGTCAAAGCCACCACCCACAGAAGCCCCAAAGCAGCAAAACAGTGAGTGCCAGGACACTGCCCTGGCCTGGAAGTCAAAGAAAAAGTCAGCCCCAGGGAAAAAGCCTTTCACACAGCACCTCCCAGCAGGGACCAGGACT
This sequence comes from Margarornis squamiger, assembly GCA_035222235.1. NCBI lineage: Eukaryota > Metazoa > Chordata > Aves > Passeriformes > Furnariidae > Margarornis > Margarornis squamiger. The sequence continues at coordinate 17,473,223 of JAWWTY010000016.1, read as the reverse complement.
GTTCTGCTGGGGCACTGGCTAAGGATTTGTGGCAGAGAAGCACAATGGATATCTCATTTTCTCATGATAAACTAGTCAGCAGCATACAGCTCCGCACCTGAGAGATGATCTCACGTGTTCCTTTGATTCTTCCTGCTGTGTTTCTCCAGGGGGGTGTCTGCTGTGCTCCCTCCTCAGGGCCTGTGTTTGCTGTGCTGTGAGATGTGGGCAGCCAGGGGAGCAGCAGCGTGTCCCTCTTGGAGCAGCCTCCTGCAGCGACTCCTCTGAACACTGTGCTGATGTGTCTTCATGCTCTGTGCTCTGTTAAACTACGTAAAAACCAAAGGAAGTCCTGTAGGGGATGCTTTCACAATAGCTCATCATGTGCCTGGTTTGTAGAATAAGGATCTGCCTGGGCTTGGGGCAACTCCAGTGTGCTCTTAGTAAGTCAGCCGTGCCCCAGCAGCCCAGGGCAGTGCCAACAGCACTTGCCATCAGGTACAAAGATCCCTGTGTGGCATTTTGCAAACCTCAGCCTACCCTGAGCTGCCAGCTAATGCCTGCAAGCTGTCAGGCCAATCCTGATGCTGTTTGGTGGCAGCTGGGGCAGTTGTGTGGGCTCCACGAAGCCTCCATGCAGCCAGCTGGCAGGACACTGCCCCACCTCTGCGTGGGCACTCCACAGATGCCGGGGATGGAGGAAGAGGAGACAGCTCTGCCAGCTCGAAGGACTTCCTCAAGAACTGGAGAGCATCCCATCCTCCCACTGCTGGCAGCTGGGCTGCAGACTGTGGCACTGGGGGGCAACCCACCCATGGTGATGGGCAACCTACCCATGGTGAGCGGCAATGTACCCACAGTAAGGGATAACCTACCCACAGTGAGGGGCAATGTACCCACAGTAAGGGATAACCTACCCACAGTGAGGGGTAACCTACCTATGGTGAGGAGTAACCTACCTGTGGTAAGGGGTAACCTACAAATGGTAAGGGGTAAACTGCCCACAGTGAGGAGTAACCTACCCATGGTGAGGGGTAACCTACCTGTGGTGAGAGGTATCTGCCCACAGTGAGAGGTAACCTACTCACAATAAGGGGTAACCTACCCATGGTAAGAGGTAACCTACCCATGGTAAGGGGTACATGCCACAGTGAGGGGTAACTTGCCCATAGTGAGGTGTAACCTCCCCACAGTGAGGGTACCAACCCATGTTGAGGGTACCAGCCCACAGAGAGGGGTAACACACCCACAGTGAGGGTACCAGCCCACAGAGAGGGGTAACACACCCACGGTGAGGGTACCAGCCCACAGAGAGGGGTAACACACCCACAGTGAGGGTACCAGCCCACAGAGAAGGGTAACACACCCACAGTGAGGGTACCAGCCCACGGTGAGGGGTAACACACCCACAGTGAGGGGTAACACACCCACAGTGAGGGTACCAGCCCACGGTGAGGGGTAACACACCCACAGTGAGGGTACCAGCCCACGGTGAGGGGTAACACACCCACAGAGAGGGGTAACACACCCACGGTGAGGGTACCAGCCCATGGTGAGGGTACCAGCCCACACAGCCCTGGAATCCCTCACAGCATGCCCACCTTTTTCTGCAGTGGTTTGTGCCCTCCCAAAAGCCTCCAACCCCCTCGTGCAGGGCTGTAAAGGGCAGGACAAAGGTGTGGCCCAGGGAAGAGTGTTTTTCACCTCAGAGAAGGGAGAAGAAGCCTGTGAGAAGAAAAGGCGTCAGACTTGTTTGGATTAAAGCTCAGAAAGACCTGCTGCCAAAGCCTCTTCCTCCTTCCAGCATAAATAACCACTATTTTCCAGAGGAGCCCAGGAAGCTGAGGGTGTCCAGGGACCGAGGACATCCATGGACTGAGGGTGAACAGGGACTGAAGGTGAAGAAGGACTGAGGGTATCCAGGGACTGAGGGTGCCCAGGGACTGAGGGTGCCCAGGGACTGAGGGTGAACAAGGACTGAGGGTGAACAAGAACTGAGGATGCCCAGGGACTGAGGACACCCAGGGACTGAGGACACCCAGGGACTGAGGGCTCCATGCCCAAGGGCAGCCAGAGCTCGCTGCCCAGAGCCCTGCAGAGCCAGCCCTGGGCACACCTTGGGCTGCAGGGGCTGTGAGCACCCACCGAGGTGTTCACACAGCAGTCCAACAGTGGGAACACAACAACATGGACACAGGAGACCCCCGTGCCAAACCCACCAAGGACAGGGCAGGGAAGGTGCCGTTTTGCTCAGCAACGTGTGGGTTGAATTACAGAGCATCAGGCACAGAACCTCAGTAATGTGTAGATAAAGCAGAGCATCGTGCTGTGGTGCAGAGCTCAGCAGCACAGGGAGGTTATGGAGTGGCCCCCAGGCTTTGCCTGCACTCCAGAAATGCTCACCACAGAGGGTTGGAACATGACCAGCCTCATCCAAGGGCCCTCTCCATGCCAGCCCTGGCATCACCAGGACAGGGAGCTGGAGAGATGTCCCTGCACTTCAGCAGCTCCAGGATGGAATCCAGCAGAGGTCACCACAAAAAAGAAAGCTGATGGACACGCACACCAGCCTGTGCAAGGAAAGGGCTGCAGCACAGCCTGCTCCTTTCTGACATCTGTCACGAGGGCAGCAAGCTTTGGCAGAGGGTCAGGGTGGACAGCAGGACAATCACAGCTTAGGAGGCTCTAGTGAGGTGTGTCCTTCCCTTCTCTAGAGAGATGAATCAGTGCTTGCCTGTCCAAGTGTCCAGTCAGGTCAAACCTGCCCGGCCTTGCAAAGAGCAGAGCCCAGAACCCTGCTCACCTGGAGTCACCTCTGAGACACTCTCCTGCAGGGAAGCAGCACCTGGGCTGAGATGTTGAAGAGCAGGCACAGAATCCCATTATTGGTTCTGTACAAACTCCAGACAGTGGCTATGAGCCTGTCTTCCTTCTTTCTCTGCTTTGGAGTAACTTCCTGGATTTAGTCTGGTTCCTGTGAGGTGGGATAAACATCACTTTAGGGGTCCTGAACTTCCACAGAGTTTTGATCAGGTGTGGCAGCCCAAAAAGTTGTATTTAAGTCACCTGCTCGTGTCGGAGCACTGTGCTGACCCACAGGTTTGTAAACCCCTAGCTGGAAAGAACAGCACCAGCTCCTCAGGACTGGTAGGAAAGTCCCTGAAACAGTATCAGGTATTTATAAAAACTTGTCTAATGTCAGCACCACCAAAAAAATAAAGCTTTTCTGTAGTATCCTAGGGTTACTAAACCCAGTATTTGTGCAGAAAATTGCTTAATGGTACCTGTAGAACTATGGAATACAAAACCTCCTGCAAATGCAGGGTAGGCTAGAGTTTTGACATCAGAATACAGAGACTTTTTTCATTATTAGGTACAGTTTTACAGTGCAGAGATGACAGCCCAGGTGCCAGCAGCAGCACTGGAATGTGGGAGGCACTGCCAGGCACTTGCATGCAGGCTCCAACAAATCCAGTATGTTTCTAGACTGAACTCATGCAAATGCTTCCAGTATTTCACATCTTTCCTCAGAGAGCTAATTCCTGTCTCCAGTTTAGGAAATCTTTGTCTGTCTGCTGCATGTGACAAAAGCACCACACAAAACAGCCTCTCTCTGGGCTTGGATTAGGGCTGAAGGGTTTTGCTGCATTACTGATAAGCAGAACTATATCTTGTCTTTTTCTTTTCCTTGTCTCTTCCTTGGGTCCTGGCAGTTGAGTTAAGGAAATGGAACTGGAATGTTTGTGGGTTAAGAGCTCTTTTTAAAGGAAAGCTTTGGTCTCTAGGCCACTATTCTTTACTAAGATCACTGCAGTAGGTTACTCCTGCTGGTCTTAGGAAATGAGTTAATCATCTTCTATACCTTTAGTTTAATTAACAACATAGATAGGTTCTGTCCACTAGAATATTACTATTGGAGTCTAAGAGATACTTGGAAGGAAAAAACAGGCTCTGCCTATTTATGTGGCTGAGATTAACCCTCCTCAGGTCTACCAGCTAACCTTGTACTTACATGAGCTAGAGACTGGTTGATGGGAAGGATATAGTTATGTCTTAGAAGAAAGACTTGAAGTAAGGAAGGGAGTCTTGTTACTCCATAATTCAGGAATTTAGCCTCTCAGTTTGCTGAAAGAACTTTCTGCTATGATTTATACCTGGACTCTAGGGAATTTATTTTTTTTTTGGCCTTCTTTTCTACACCACAACTGAGTTGATTATATCCAACATCCTTATACTCTGGAGTTTTCAGAGTGCCTGAGTCATACTTTTTGCCACTGTTTCTCTGGTCTAATATGGGCAGGTAAGAAAGAATTCTATCAATGCCAACAGCATTTTTCAGAACTCTCCCTGTAAGGCTGCAGACTGAATATTGAAGTCTGGGCTGAAGTCCAGCACACTGAACCCACTGAGGATTCATAAGCTAAATGGAAGAATGAAGCATTTCTGCAGTTTCAAGTGTATCCATAGCACTGGGGCTGAGTGTGGCATCTGAAGCTCTTTGAAGGGGTCATATGCAATTTCCAGTATAAATACAGTTGTAGGGTGGTTAATAACTTAGCATTTAAATTGTGTCTGCTGAAAGCTTGGTGTACAAGTTACCATGAGAGTCTCTTCTCCTTTGGTCTCAAAAAATGGTTTAAATTGGTAAAACCATTTCAAAATATTTTGGAGGTTCATTTTGTGGGTTTTTGTTTGTTTAGTAACCCAAGAAAGTAGGGCTTAAATAGGAAGCTGACGTTTGCACAGTGACCCATTCCTCTGTAGGAACACCACAGAGTGAGCCCTCCCCACACACACACACCCACAGAGCAGCTCTTGCTGTCAGCCCACTGAGACATGAGCCTGCACAAAACAATTAACTGCCTCTTTCCAGAGATTTCACATGCCACTCGTGAACATCTTCATTCTTTGGATTTAATTACCACAGTTGTAGCTGGGATGGGCTTGTGGGTGGCTGTTCATGCAAACGGTGCAGCTGTCCCGAACAGTTGTTCCAAAGAAGGGACTGAACCAATTCAAACAAAGACACACAGATGACAGTGACACATCTATGATTATACTGAGGGCAGTAGGTAAGGTACTGGCTTGGAAACACGTGCACTGAGGTTCAACTCCAAACCCAGCTTGCTGCTTACCTTCTGATTTCTAGCAAGTCCTGCTGTCCAGAGTTGTCTTTTCCCCACCTCCGTTTTGGTGCTTCCTGCCCCTATGGGTGGGTCATCACAGCTGGCAATTCCAGTTAAACCAAGCAGAGTTACCAGGGTTCTTCTAAAAGCTCTTAAGCTCTTTGCACTGGTTTGTGCAGTAAATAGGCTTGTATTGTGCATTATTGTGCATTATGGTGATTGTGGCTCCAAGGCCCTTATGGTCAGAGTGAGACTGTCCTGGAGAGCTGACCTCTCCTGGAGAGGAGACAGCTGGTCCCTGTGGAGCCCCTAGGACCACTGGAGTGCTAACACCACTTCTGATTCAGGGTTTAACAGAGACATCAAAAGGAAGGTTGGAGCCTCTGTAATGTTCACTTAGTTTTGTCTGCGATACTTCTGCAGTCCTGACCTCATTTTTCACTTACACTGAGGGGCTTGGCTGAAGCAAAGGCAGTAGGTGAAACAGAAAAGGGAGTGGGAAACTAAAGAAAAAGCCAGAAAAGAGTGGAATCCCATGTGGCAGATGAAGGCTTAGGACACATAGATATAGTCTGTAGCCATAAGAATGGAGTTTTAGGACAGCAGTGAGCACATGAAGGACTTCAGTGGAGAATGGGTTTATTCTGAAAATCAGAAGCATATAGGGTTAGGATTAAAGGTAAGCACTCCTTGTCTGTCATGCAGCCTGAGAACAGACCAGACAAAAGAGTGGATGGCATGAGATACCACCAGCCCAGCCACCAACCAGGCCAATTAAAAGGCAAGGAGGATAAAGCTGCAGCAACAGAGAGCAAGCAGAGGGGACAGGATGCTGCACCCAAAAGGGAGACCATCTCTCAGAATGCAGAACAGCCATGGCTGTTGCTACTGAAGGAATGAAAGCACCATTCTGAGAAAGAGCATGGGAGTTCAGCAAAAGCCTGCTGAAGAAAAGATTCAAAGGCTTTGTAAGTCATACTGGATTTTTTAGAAGAGGAAGAATCCATAGAAATGTGATGCAAGTTCTGCACTGGCAGGAAAGGGGACCTGCAAGGAAACTATGAACATTTTCCCAAATGCAAATCCCTTGCACAGTCACTAATTATGTGTAGACTGTGGACTGATCTTCAAGCATTTAGCCAAAATGTCACTTAAGGTAAATGGTAGCTTGGCTGGAACTCGCAGTGGAGAAGAGGGGTCCAACACTTGAAGCAGCAGCTGACTCTCCCTCATCTACCTTTGAAATAAGTTCATTCTTTCCTAAGGTAGAAAAATAACTCCGAGTCTTTCAGAATGTTGGCTTGAGGCAGAGCTTTGCCCTTGTTTTTATTTTCCTTCCCTCCTGATGAGTGGTAGCTCCAGTTAAAATGCCTTAATGACAGGGCAAGAGTCTTGATTCTGATCTCACGAGCCACGTCATGTCAGGATGACTTTTTACTTGGGACTTCAGAATTAGGCCCAGGGTGTCCATGACTCCACACTTCCCCAGGATCATCCCAAAGGTGCGTGTTTTCATAACTGACACAGGCATGTGCAGAAGTCAGGGCATTTCTGGACGTCACTCCTGCCTCAAAGCAATTGCTGTGGTGGAAAAAGGAGCTCACAAAGAGCCACAGTTCGTTGCACCTGTGGGTTCTCCCCTCTGAGAACACTAAAGGCTGCTGCCCATATTAAAGTGCTGCTGGCTGCCCACATAGTGCAGTGTTTATTTTAACCCCAGTGAAACAGCTTCCACAAATGGCAAAGCACACGGCGCTCAAGGCCAGGGAACGGTGAGCAGGAGGCAGAGGATCCTCTGGTGGAATTCAGGCTGAAGGACACAGCCCAGCGTCTCACAGCCCTCCCCTCGCCTTCAGGACACTGGAGTGAGCCCCAGGGCTTGGCAGGCAGCTTCTGAGGAGAGGCAGAAGCATGCCAGTGAGCTCCCAGCTGCTCTCAGCCCTGGCAGATGGGATTTCATAGCCATACTTGGGATTTCTCACTAGGTCGAGCTTCTGGCTGCTTTTCTCGAGCTGGATAAGGAAGTGTCAGTGAGCACTGGCTCACGTTGGGCTTCTCGTGTTGGCAGTGTCTGAAATCTCAGCCTAGACAAGTGATAACCAGAGAAATATCCTGATAGCAATTTTCATCTTGACCTTTTGCTTTCTCTTCCTATCTGAAATTACTTTCATGAAGGTATTTCTCCATAGTGGTCTGAGTGAAAAAACTGTAAATAACAGAGCAATTTAGACTACACCTGAAATGAAACAGCTATCCTCAAAACCTGCTGTTGTGGAAAACTTCAGGGAAAACAAGACTGGTCTTTTGTCATTAACCCCGTTTATAAATTGAGTCTCACGCCTTCCCACATTTCCTAATCCAACATTAACTTGCCTTTTAAAGGACAGTGAAAGTTCTCTTCTTCATTGTCACTAATGACAAATATTAACTCATCTGCTTCTAATATCCCACTTCGTGAGTTTGATTTTTAACATGTCCCTTAGTATGGAAATGCTTTTATTCCTTCTGAAGGTTTATCTGGTAGTCCTGTGACAGGCTTTGATCCTGACATTCACTTTTACACTCAATTAATCCACTCAGTGGGTATTTTTTGAGAGACTGAAGAAACATTATCCTGAGCTACCCCTCTCAGTCCACACAAGGAGGTGGGTGGACATCTACACAATCTGCTGGTCATGTCGAGCTGGAGTGCACAGGAGCAACCAGACCACACATTTCTCTGCCAGCTGTCTTATTGGATTTAGGTTTCCTCAGCTCTGGGCTTGTGAATCCTGCCATGTACAACAGCTCCAGCTCTCTATCCTTGGCCTTGCTGCAGCTCCTATTGTAGAGAACATGGACAGTAGCTGGCAAATTTATCTGACTATACAGATACTGTAATATTTAGGAAACACTATTTGCTGATTTGGGCAGGTTTCAGGAAAATGGCACTGACTTGTGCTTGCTAGATATCAACCCAATAAATCTAAAAGCATGACTGACAGAAGCCATTTATATACTCACAGATTCATAAATATGTGTGTGATAATAGCCCAGTACAATTATATCTACAGCAGCAAGTAGAGTGGTGTAAAAGTACAAGTTTTGGAGCAATTAATTTGGTACTAAGCACCAGAGCTGGCCCTATATGCACTTTAGGGAGTTTTATTTCAGATTTGTGTGGACTCAATGCTGCTCTGTGGTCTGAGCACACCTTCTGGTTTCACCTGAAGGGCACCCAGCCTGTGTGCCCCAAGGTCACCCAGCAGCACAAAGAAAAGCAGGGGAAGTGAGGGTGACAGATTCACATCAGAGCTACAGTCCTGACCTAAACTGAGATGCTGATGGGGACAGATGTTTTGTCCCACTGGCAGTGCACAGTGCCAGGGGGTGATGCTGTCCCATTCTTCTCACAACCACTGGCAGAGGAACCCACAGTGCCATCAGACATCAGTCATGGCTTGCCTGTATCAGCCATTTCTCTTACGTACATGCAGCCTGACTTAAAGCACCCTTTAAGCACCCTGTGCTTAAAAGCCACTCCACATTTATTGCTTGCTAGCAGAGTTCTCAATTATGCTTCACTTTCTTGTGGCACCTGAAGCTTGTAATGCCACACCATAAACACACTGTGCAGCCCAGTGCCTGCAGAGCTGAGAAACTGTTTGCTTTCCAGTCTTTTTTATGAACAGTCTCGAAGTCATTAGTCAGCTTGGCCAATCTCTCTTTTCCACTGGCCTGTAAACTAGAAGAGAAAATAAAATATGCTAAGTTGATGCTAAAATACCATGACATACTTCACTGATTTAGTAGGGAATAAACAAAGGGCAGATCTTGCCTTTTATAGACACAATCTTCTCTGTGCCAAAGTCTTATAATCTGCTTTTGCCAAAGTTTAATTTCACACAGTGTTTGTGGGCCTTTGGAATCACAACCTCAGTTAACTCCCACCAAAAAAATAACTCTGTGTTTAAGCACCTCACCAGAGGAATTTTTTCATCATGGGCAGGCCATCATATTATCTATGAATATACTTGCTGTGCCTCCTTCCAAGAGACAGTGTATGCATATAGACATTTCTGATCCAACTTAGCAAATACCTTGCTCCTGCAGTGCCAAGCACAGGAGGGCAAATTCTGATGCCCAGGACTCGCCTGATTATTCAGAAAAGATCAGTGAAGCCCCTGAACTCAAACCTACCTGAATGCTGCAACAGGCAGGATCCACAGCAGTCAGGAGTGGGAAGAGAGGGATCACCTGGAGTTACCCTGTAAGCTCAGGACACTACAAATGCCATGGCTTAGTAATGCCAGTAATACTACCAAGCATCCTCATGCCATGTTCTCAGGTAAAATTCACACCACAGGATCCTTGGTGTGTGTCAGAATGCCATAAACCCCTGTTTATTACTGCAATAGTTCCTTGGAATACTTTTTTTAAAAAAAAAGAAAGGTGAAAAAACACCCCTGATTCAATAACTTTTTGGCTAAAGTTATGCAGCAAAGACTAGGTTAGTCCTGCTGTCCACAGCCACTCAGAGTTAAAGGGTTTTTGTTCCATTTGCCAAACACTTCTCCCTCTTATCACCACTGTACTTCAGATGCAGATAAACAGAGGCTGTGTTTTAAAATCAGCTATCCAAGCTTCTCAAGCACAACACAGGCACTGACAAAACCTTCAGCTGACAGAGTTTTAAAACCAGGGCAGGCAGAGAATTTTTGGGCAACCCAAGTGGCTCTTTTTTCTCCAAATGCTTCCTTCCCAGCTCCCCATCTAGACTTGGGTGGCTACCACCAGCTACTTAAGAGGACTGAGCTTTGGCTGGTCAAAGGGGCAAGTGGCAACAGTAAGCAGGATCTGGCAGGGCAAGATGATGTAAATCTTGGAGTGCTTCTTTCTGGCCCCTGGAATGAATTAGAGAATGGAGCTTTAACCAAAATCCACTAGATTGGAGCTATTTTAAAGCTGCCTTGGCAGCTCACCTGGCAACAGCCTTGCACAGGTGCCTTATTATGGCAAAACATATTATCCCACTGTGCACTGATTGTATCCACAAAGTCATGGTGTTAACTACCACTGCTGGATTTCTGCTGCTGCGACAAGAACACAACTGGAACGTTAGCCGTGGAGGAGCTATTAATGAAAGACAATCTGTGGCTGTACATTGAGCTACCAAAAGAGGATTATATCCTTCTGGAAGAACTAGTTCTCCAAACTATGGGTTTAAGATATACAGGCCCTGTTGCTTACAGTGAAAATCCTGGCTGCACTGCTAGTAAAGCTAAACAGTTTTAACACTTATTTAACTTTCCACATCAGTCATGTGATTTCACCAACCTTGTGCTCGCTGGTTATAGGAATTACACCCACTAAGAAGTTGCCTCCTGCCTTTGCTCACAACAGTTCCAACGCTCCTGTGCTCCACCAGATGACTTGTATTGGTCTGAGGAGACAGGAAAGGAAGAAAAACCATCTGGCTATTTGCATTCAAAACTAGACATTACTAACCTACTTATGTTCCCAAACCATCCATTCTTGCATGGGCAGGGAATTTTCCTTGCTTTGGATTCTAACCTCTGTGGTCCAGAGCATATAATCTGAAAAGCAAAAAGCAGGGAACAGGGATGACAAGGTTTCTTGCACGTTGGTGCTGGGCTCTGTACATATGGCAGAAACACACGTGTGTCAGCAGAGGAGAGCACTTCCAGCTCGCAGAGCTGCTGTCCCCACTCACACTCTGCAGCACTCAGCACCAGTGGGTGCCAGACAAAGCGTGTTACTGAGCTGTGTGGGACAAATGTGTCTCCACCAGCACCAACTGCTGTAACTCACCCAACACATTCCCATGCCCATTAACATTTCCCCTGCACACACGCTGCCGAAAGGATCCAGGGAATTTGACAAGGGATTAGTTCAGATAACTTGGCATTAATTTTATTGCCCTCCTACCAGTGTTGTGTCTGCCCTGGACAAAGATATGCTTAATGGCATTGTCTGGTAAGCAGCAAGCTTCAGTTTGTTACTGTTGCCTCCAGGTTAGGTTTTTTAATCTTGGCAAGAAGAAATAGGGACACTCCTGGGTATTACTAATACAGCAGTCTGTTCCCTCACACTGACCTGGCACATACCTAGTGTGCTGTAGAAATGCTCCCAGGACAGTTGCCTAGATAAGATGGCACCGGGTTGGGATGTCCTTTTGCCATTCTGTTTACCTGCAATTATCTGTAGTGATAAAAACATAAGTACTGAAGCCTTAGGATTTTTATATATTTGTAGATTTCAATATTTTATGTATTTGTAGATTTTTATATAGCTGCATTATTTCTCACACTCGAGGCAGCAGCTCACAGTTTCTCATGGTTTGTGCCACATTCCTGGGTTTTGTTTAACTGTCCTTCCAATGGACAAGATTGCAGCAAGGACATGGTGTTTGGGACAGATGCTCCTGGACCAGAATCACAAGACAAAACAAGATAGAGGGCTCAGAACCCTTGCAGGGGCTCCAGCAGGGCAGTTCTGAGGGTGGTACCAGGGTGGCACCAGGGCCAAAAGGTTCTTGGGTTGGACATATCCATTAGATATGATAATGAAATAGTGTGATAAATCTGTAAGAACCCTACACTGTGTGTGCACATCTGTGTGCTTTGTGCACCAGGAAGCTCTCATTAAAGAACTGCTCTCTACTTTCCCCTGCCTTGAAAGTTTTCTCCTTGATTTTAGGCAAGAGTGGTGACTCCCAGCCGGGACACGGGACCTGCGACTTCTCCAGATCGGGAAATTTCATCTCCGAGAGACTCTTCTGCTGGCACTTTTCAAAGAATTTCTCGCCCCGAGAAGGGAGGGAGGGTAAGGTCCGGAGCGGCTTCTTGCGGGGGGAGCTCTCCTTGTCTGCGGCACCAGGAACCCGCTGGGACACCCCGAGGACGCGATTCCAGCCTCACAGCCGCTCCTTGTGGCATTGCAAGCGTGTCTGGCAACCCAAAGGTCGCGGTTTCGAATTCCCCCCACGCCAAGGAAGAAGTTTTCTTGCCGGCCGTTTCCCCGCCTGAGAATATGGGGTGCGGGCAGTCCAAAGAGAAGGAGATCCCCAGCGCATCTCCGCTCGCCTTGGTATTGCGGTACTGGGGGCGCCTGACTGGCCCGGAGACATCTCTTAGACGGCAGGAATTGATTAGATTAAGCACACAACTTTGGCCCATGTACAGGTTAGCCGAGGGAGAGATCTGGCCAGAATTCGGATCTCTGCAATTTCAAACTGTGTCTCAGCTTTTGTCTTTCTTGCGGAAGGAAAAGAGATGGAATGAGATTTTATACGCCGAGTTATTTCTAGTCTTTTTAAACCGCGCTGAGTGGAGGAAGGATTGGGAACGTGGTAAGCCTGAAGGAGTGGAACCTTCGGTCGTGGCGTTAGGGGGAGGTAAAAAGAAACCTCGTGAAAAGAGTTGTCCCACCAGTGAAATCTATACCATAAGCTCGAACGAGGGTACGGATATGGACCTGTTAGTGGGCCCTGATGTGCGGGGCGGGGGGAGCCCGGGTGCCACGGGAGCGATGGGAGCGGTGGGAGACATGGGAACAGGAGCGACGGGAGCCGGAGCCATGGGAGCAGGAGTGATGGGAGCAGGAGCATCCCCGATTTCGAGCGCAGCGCCAGCGGGCACTTTGCCGGCGCTGGGTGCAGCTCCGACCGACGGCACGGGGGCCACGGCCGTGGCTGCTGCCCCGAGCACCGCGGCTGCTGCAGGCGCTGCTCCTGCTCCGGCCGTCCCTGCTCCGGCCGTCCTTCCTCTGGCCATCCCTTCTCCGGCCGCTCCCCAGGCCCCGCATCTTTCCACCACCGCAGCCGCCCCTCCTGCCCTCGCTCCCCCCGTGAATTCGGGCGGGGACACAGCCACGGCCACGGGCACAGCCAGCGCTGCGGCGATTGCGGGCGCGGAGAGCGGGGGAGCCCCGATCGCTGCGAGCACTCCAGTTCCCTGGTCCGCCGTGATGGGGGGAGCGACCTTCCCGGTGCCCCTGCCATCCCCCGTGATGGGGGGAGAGACAGTCACGATGCCCGTGACATCCCCTGTGATGGGAGGAGAGACAGTCCCGATGCCCGTGACATCCCCCATGACAGGGGGACCGACCGTCCCGGTGTCCCTGCCATCCCCCGTGATGGGGGGACCGACCGTCCCGGTGTCCCTGCCATCCCCCGTGATGGGGGGACCGACCGTCCCGGTGTCCCTGCCATCACCCGTGATGGGGGGACCGACCGTCCCGGTGTCCCTGCCATCCCCCGTGATGGGGACAGCGACCGTCCCGGTGTCCCTGCCACCCTCCGGGGCCGGCGGGGCCGTCGCTGCCGTGCCCACCGCTCCCGGCGCTCCCGCTGGGCATCCTGGTTTCGGCATCCCTTGGGCGGGGGCAGCTCAAGCCTTGGCAGCTCCTGCCTTCCCAACTCGCTCCTCTCTCGGGGCTCCGGGCCCGTCCCGGGGGGATCCTGCCGCTCCCCGGGGCAAGGAGGGACGTTCTGCTCTTGCACGGAGGGAGAGGCTCCCCCCCTGCGCTCCCTCAGTGCCGAAACAGGGCACTGAAAGCACAGACTCGGATTCCTCTGCAGAGGATCGGTCAGACACCAGCGCCGAGGAGGAAGCCACCTCTCTCAGTAGAACCACAGTTGTTAGAAGGGAAACTAAGAAGGAAGTCCTTGTAACAAGAGTGAAGAGAAGGGGAGGCAGAGCACACGGGGCTGTGGCAGCCCGCACACACAGGACAGAAATGAAAGAACCTCATCCTGCTCTACAAGCCCCCTTAAGACAAGCCATGAGTAATCACGGTCTGGTTTTAATACGAGTGCCCTTCTTTCTTACTGAATTGCGGCAATGGAAGGCCTTAGTTGGGGAGTATAGAGACAATCCAAAGAAAGTGATTACTTTTGTAGAATGGGCTATTAAATCACAGAATCCAGACTGGTGGGACTTGGAGGTTATCTTAGAAACGTTACTGGATGAAACAGATAAGCAGATGGTGTTGAGAACTGCTCGAGCTGCGATTGAGGCACAAATAATAGGCAATCAGATTCAAGGGAATGTTGGTGACATTTTCCCCCTACAAGACCCTCAATGGGATCCCAATGACCCGGCCGATCAGGAAAAGTTAAGAAATTATCAGGAATGGGTCGGGTATGGTCTGAGACACGCTATTCCTAAAGAAACAAATTGGTCAAAGATATATGCCATAAAACAAGACAAAGATGAGTCCCCGACAAACTATCTCAATAGGCTACGAGAAGCTGTGGTCAAATACAGCACTATAGACCTGGGGTCAGAACCAGGGAAGTTACTTCTGATCTTTCTCTTTGTAGATCAGTCTGCTGATGACATCAGAAAAAGACTGCAAAGACTAGATGAAAAGAAAGATATAGGTAAATACTTGGATTTAGCTTGGACAGTGTATAGAAACAGGGATTCAAAAGAAAAGGTGGAGACACATGAGAATCCCTGTGGATGTGATTGTCATGAATGCACACTGTGGCACGGTAAGAGGGCCAACAAGAAAAAGGCACCTCAGTCACATAAGGAGCGCACTTTTCCCCCTTTGGGCCTGAGCCAATGTGCTTTTTGTAAAAAGGAAGGACACTGGAAAAGGGAGTGTCCGCTCTTGAAGAAAAAGAGACTTCCCAGTTTCCAGAGCCGGTGCCCCAACTGCATGTGAATGAGGACTGGGGGGGCACCAGAGGATTCTCCCCCAGCAGAACCTCTGGCTGTAGCTAAGCTGGGGAAAGACAATGGGGAGCTTTGGTGGACACGGGAGTGACATATTCTGCATTAAATACTTTGGAAGGGAAACTGAGTCAAGATACTCTGAGGGTGGTTGGTGCCCCAGGGGTAGCCTGGTATGGACAGGGGATACCAGGGCTGCATTTGACCAGTTAAATGTACTCTCCTGGCAGCTCCAGCACTGGCACTGCCAGACTCAGCTAAGCTGTTTGGGTTATTCACTGAGTGCTGCCTTAGGGGTGCTGTCACAATTTCCTGGCAGCCAGCGAAGTGCTATATCTTACTTTTCAAAACACCTAGACAATATTGGCCAAGGATGGCCAGGGTGTTTGAAGGCCATGGCAGCTACTGTTCTGTTGGTGCAAGAAGCCCAAAAATTTACCCTTGGCCAGCACATTGTCGTGTATGTACCCCATGCAGTCCTACCTGTACTTGAACAGAAGGGGAGTCACTGGCTGTCCCCGAGCAGAAGGCTCAAATATCAGCCTGTGCTGTTAGAACAAGCTGATGTTCCTTTGAAAACAGTACCTGTTGTCCATCCTGCTATGTTTTTGTCCTCGTGTCATCGTGTTATCCAGACCCATAGGACTGGACACTCCTGCTCCCCTATTCCAGCCTGGAGCCTGGGTCTGTGTTAAATGGTGGGACAATGATCTTCTACAAGCTGAGTGGAGAGGACCATTACAAGTTCTGCTGGCCACCCTCAGCACTGTCAAGGTTGCAGGCAAAGGACCATGGGTTCTCTACTCCAGAGTCAAGAAGGCTTCTGCTCCCAGGACAACTGCAAAACCAGAGACTGATACAGATGAAGATGATGTGGTTTAGACTGTTCTTTCTGTGTTTATTCCCTACCCAGCTGGTAACCATGGTTCAGGTTTGGAACCGAAATTTGCACGTGGCTCTAGTCCAAAATATATCCAAATCCTTCACAGAAATGACTATTGGATTTGTACTCCAATGCCAACATTCGAGGAGGATAACAACTGGCCTTTGATTAGTGTCTTAATGAATGAGACAAATATTAGCAAGGGCCCTAAATGCAATGACCACACAAGTGTTTTAGCATGTGGAAGTTGGACACAAGTCACTGAGACCTACTTGCCCATGGCATAGAATTTTGCAGGATCTGGCTGCAATTTGAAACAAACTCAAATTCTAATTGGACTTTGGAGATATTTCCCATAAACTTATTCCATGGTTACCAAACTGGACCTGGGTAAAACAACTCTTTATATTAGTTACATTTATCATTAGTGTTTGAATAATAGTTTGCTGCATGCTTTGATGCTATAGCTGTTGCTCATCCTTATGCTAGAATGTTAAGAATGAGAGGTAGAGATATAATTTTTGTGAAGTCTCTAAGGGGGGAATGATGCCTTAGGATTTTTATATATTTGTAGATTTCAATATTTTATGCATTTGTAGATTTTTATATAGCTGCATTATTTCTCACACTCGAGGCAGCAGCTCACAGTTTTTCTCAGTCTCTCACAGTTTCTCAGTTTCTCATGGTTTGTGCCACATTCCTGGGTTTTGTTTAACTGTCCTTCCAATGGACAAGATTGCAGCAAGGACATGGTGTTTGGGACAGATGCTCCTGGACCAGAATCACAAGACAAAACAAGATAGAGGGCTCAGAACCCTTGCAGGGGCTCCAGCAGGGCAGTTCTGAGGGTGGTACCAGGGTGGCACCAGGGCCAAAAGGTTCTTGGGTTGGACGTATCCATTAGATATGATAATGAAATAGAGTGATAAATCTGTAAGAACCCTAGACTGTGTGTGCACATCTGTGTGCTTTGTGCACCAGGAAGCTCTCATTAAAGAACTGCTCTCTACTTTCCCCTATACTAATATTGCCTTGAAAGTTTTCTCCTTGATTTTAGGCAACAGTACAAATTAGGGGTTGCTTTGACTCCTTCAGAAAATACAGACATTAAGCAAAAAGGCAAGTCAAGTGTCCAGCTCAGTCCACTGCAATTCCTCTTCTGCAGGAAAAGTGGTTGGTGGTGTTCCAAGTCAGATGCACATTCACATCCCTGCAAAGCTCTCTAGGAACGGGAGCAGTGTAAGATCAAAGCACCTCTCAGGCTGTAGTGCACTTAATCTTGCCAAATCTCTCCGTGAGGTTTCCGTGCAATTACCTGATTTTACAGATGGGGCAGAGGTGAAAAGCCATGGCTGAGGTCACACGGGAAGCCTGTGGGAGGGCGAGGGGTGGGACTGGCTCCATCACCTCCTGGGTGAGACACCCCCTCCAGTGGCACTGCAGGTTTGCCTTTATCAGGGCAGTGGGCACTGAAAGGAGGCAAGGAGAGTCCCTGCTGGCCGGGAATGCAGGGAAGGAATGCAGGGGATTGTATGGGAGGGTTTGCAGCTCTGATCCGTTTGTTTATGGCACCGTGATGTTAGCACAGCAAAGCAAGTCTCCTTGGGAAACCTAGAAAGAATGCAGCTCCTCTCCCTGCCATGGCTGGCTCTGCCACCCCTCGGGAGGAGAATCTTGTTTCAAGCTGTAGGATATTTTTAAATGAAAAATAACAGCTGATGCTTTTCCAAGCCTTTGATTCCACCACACTTTGCACACTGTGCTAGCCGTGGCACTTCTGACACTTGCAGAGCTTCGTGTAGGGCATCGTGTCACACCACTGGTGCTGAGGGGGGGAAATGTGGAGACAATCAGGAATGCCATCATTCAGCCTGGAATTCTGCCAGAATACAAAGCACAACACCCAGCCTCTTACAGAGAAAAGAAACTCTTCAGATCTTTAGTTACAAACTAGGGAAAGATTAAAAAATCCCTAACTCCACGAGCTCTTCACACGCTTCAAGGCAAGGACTGGGAATTTTCTCCGAATCCAGTGGCTGTTACCAAGTCTGCTCGGAATTTATCCCTGCCCTTTCAGAAGTGCTGCCCTAGGACACCCCTGGGCCAAGCCACAGCATCTCCCTCAGCCAGAGGCACCACCCCTTCCTTTCTTGCAGAGGCAGATGAATAACCAAGTCTTACACTCTGCTTCTTCCCTCGTCCCCCTGAAAGCCTTGCAGGCATGGCAGAGCCTCCTGGCAGAGCTGCAGAGCCCATCCTGAGTGTCTGTGCCAGCCTGGGCAGGGGCAGGGCAGCCTGGCCCCAGCTCTCACCCAGCAGCTCCACCTTCAGCCTGGCGCCTCTTTGGAGCTGCTCGCTCTCACTGCAAACGGCCCAGCATTCCTAGGAAAAGCAGCACAGCTTGGTTTCAGATCTATCCAGGTACCTACCCAAATCAAAAGGCAATCTCACAAATGCCTGATTCATTGGAGGGCAGGGTAAAACCCACAGATGGCCACCAAAGTGACGTGACAGGACAATGTACATCACCTCTTCTATGGCGAAATAACAATTCCTGTTTCTACAGTCAGCCTTTCCCTGTGCCTGAAGAGACCACTCTGTACTTCTTGTTTAGTTTAAAGAAAAACCAAACTAACCAAATGATAATCCCCAGCCCTTCAAACAGTGCTTTTATAGGCCCACTGCATATTTTTGTCTGGTCTCTGAGGGTGCAGGATCTGGTACCCCAGCACCACACTACATCATGACTCCTAGAAGCAGGAGGCTTTTAGAACTGCTCTGGGGTAGAAAGGCAGACAGTCATTAACCTCTTCAACTTCATACTCAGTGGAACACTGAGGCTACCAGTGCCACCCTGCAGTTTTAAGTGAGCCAGGGGAACTCACTTTGCAGAGGACTGGCAGTACAGATGTGAACAGTGTTAAACTGCAGCTCTCCTTCCCTGTGAGTCACAGCTGACAGCACAGATCCCACCCCAAAGGAAGGAAGGGAGCCGGTGCTTGACCGTGTTTCAGGTGTGCTAAACATGTTTCATCATGTCTAGCTCCTGGTGAGCTCACCAAGATTCCTTTGTCCTTCCTATGAAACATGGAATTGGCTGCTGGCTGAGTCACCACACAGCCTGCACTGAGGAGGCACCAGGGTTTGCATCCTCCTGGGGTGCAGGCACAGACAGGGACTCCTTCCCCTGAATTGAGACACAACCTCTCAGACAAGGTCTCTGCCATCCTTTCAGGAAAATGCTGTACTTCTATCCACTTGGAAAAGCCAGCTGGGACCCCTAAGAACTCCAGCAAGCAGTAAAGAGCAAACAGCCACGAGGAATGTGGCTGGGGGGAATATTGGCAAAGAGACATTCATTTCTAATGCTGAACATGACTTTCTAAAAGAGACATCTCCTGACATTACTGAGGAAAATTACTTGATCTATTAAGCACAAAAATGTCTCTGAGGATTTCTTGGCCTCCACCTTTGTTTACCACTAGATTTTAGGGGCAGATGAAAAGATTTATAGACACTTGCTACTTACTTTTCTCTGCCCTGTCTCCATCACTTACCTCTTTCAGCATGAAAAGTTTAAGACTGCTGGGTTAAATTCTGACTTTTCTCCTCTCTTTATTGAGCCCTTTAGGTCCACAATGTGATTGCTCTTTTTCCCAGCCAGCACCCTAATTTCCTTAGGGATGTGGCAATCCCAAAGAGTGGCTAAAAGTGTTTCCTCAAAACCATTTTACATGGCCTACTGCTGCTCCAGGCCCTCCTGCTCTGGTTGAATATCTCCCTTTTACACCCCAAATTTACTTGGGAAGGAAGCCTAAACACTCAGAGCAACGATGGAAACATTTCCAGCACTGAAGAAGAGTTCAGCTGCACAAACTGCGAAGCATCTCGAGGCTCTGATAATTCAGAGGTCACGAGGCACTACCATCATTTGAAATGAAAAGGTTCTGTGTGCAATCAAACCTGAACCAGTCAAACACAAAGCTGGCAGCTGGGAGAAAATACCTATCACCTGGGTGGGAGGGAAGTGTGGAGAGGCTGACTTGAGTGGTTTTGAAAGTCTGATTTTCCCTTTCTTTCTCAAAATGCTCAGCATCTCTTTAAAGCTGCTTGACAAGCCTGAAGATGGAAAGCAGAGCTTTCCACTGCCCCTTCAGCAGCAGCCTGGGAATGCTACCAGGATGCAAATCCTTCTCTACAACCAGGCAGGGACTACGAAGAGAAGTGGCCAAATAAGGTTGTGCCCCAGCACACCAAGATGCCTTTGGTGGTGCCTGAGGAGCAGCAAGGGCTCCTCACCACCCCCAGGAGCTGCATTGCACCAGAGAACATGCACAATGCTGTGTTTTTACTGTGAAGAACCACAAGCAGCCACCACAATCCCCTTCTTTTTCCTTTTCCTATACTTCAGGAGCGGCTTGGAAAGGCGCAGGGTGAGGGCTGGGGGAGGCTCCCAGTGAGCTGAGCCCTTGCCAGGGGCTGTGCCTGCTGCAGGGGGCAAGGAGTGGGCACAGCCCTGTCCCTGGAAAGGGGCACAGCCCTGTCCCTGGAAGGGGGCACAGCTCATGCACAGCTCCCTGGGGACAATCTGGCACAGCCCATTTGGAGGGGTCAGCGCTCACTGTGGGCACAGCAGGTGAGTTAGGCAAGCACAGGGGAGCTGTATTGTGGGGAACTGCAATCCAGAGAATGGTTAGCAGTTTCATTTTTGAGTACAAAGTCCATCTATGCCTGCCTTATCACGGCATGAGTTGTAGCTCAAAGAGTTATCCTGAGAAAAAGGAATACACAGACTTGGTCTTGGCCTCTTCCATGTGTAGGATGGGATTTCTCACAGAAATGCAGCACAGAGATACTCAAATTAGTCCTGAATGACAGAACGGACACTGGAGGGAGTTGTGTGAAAAAAATGGCACTTTTGAGGAAATCCTTCCCCTCTCTTTACAGCTAAAGCTGCAGGTACCACAGCTGAGAGATTTCCCCCGTTTTCCTTCCTTTTCCTGTTCAGAGAAGTTGATTTGGAGCCAAACATGGCAAGAATGAGAAAAGTGTAACAGTTTGGTTTCAGTTTTGGGGAGGAGAAAGGGGAAGAAGCTTTCCATTGCTTCCCCTCCTGGGTCTCACAGCCAGGGGCAACACTGGTCTGATTAGGCTGGCTTTGTTGAAGAGTTCAAATAGAGCTGTCTACAAGAATTTGAGAACTAAGTGCAGAGAAAATGTTTTGTTGACCATTCCTGCAATGCACTTCAGTGCTTTATGCCAAAACAAGTGGTTTCCCTCCCAAATCCTATTTATGTTAGAAGGATGCTTCTCTAATTTAAGACAAACAAAAACTCCAAAGCTTTTCCTGGGTTTTTATTTAAAAACAGTTTAAAAGTGATGCCAATGTAACTCTTTGCCCGAGTGAACCCTAAATACCTCTCTCTACTGGGAAAAGTTGATGAGCTTATCTATGTTCACTAAGAGAACAGTCAGAAAATTGCCAAGAGCCATCAAACTCAGTGGTAGAGGAAATTCAGCTCTCAGGCTTGAGGGTTGTAGATCCTTAATGAACTTTTGCACAGTGAAATAATTAAAGTGTCATTTCTGCTTAGCAGCAGAGACAACAAGTATGGGGGAAAGCCTGGCATATTAAGGCAGACACATAAATTCCACCCAGCTCTTTGTTCTTTTGTTTCCCAACATTTGTTGAATTCTTCCCACTTTCCATGGTTTATTTAGGAGCTCTTGCAGATGTTTTAGATTTCATCTAATCACAGTTAGGCACTGCTTACACTGGGGTTTTTTTTTAAACAATATGAAATATATAATTTAGCATTAAGCTCCGTTTCCCAAAGCCTCTGTTCCCCTGTGCCTTTTGTTCTCATATGTTACCCATTATAAAAAGGGAATTGCTAACTAGAGGTTACTCCACTAATATTTCCAAGCCTTGACCCTTCTGTTTCCAGCCATTTCAGCTATCCCTCAGCACAGGAATGCTGTGTGGGGCTGTGCTCACTGGTGTGTCTGCAGCTGCCCCTTTGCCTGGGGAAAGCCTGTGACAGAGCTCAGCACTGCTTGCTGAAGGGTCGTGCTGTGGGATCAGCTGATGGAGCACAGGCAGCAGCTTTCCTGGGCACAGAACCAGCTGCCACTGCCACACCCCAAGGGCAGAATATCCTGGAGGGGAACACTCTCCCTGCTTTCCAGAGCACAGCCCTGCAGTACAAGCCCCCTCTGTGGCTGCCTTCCCTGGGCAGGAGCATCACACACCTCTGTGACCCCTGTCTGGGTGGTGGGCTTGGACTTTGTGCTCTGCTGCAGCCCCAGCCCTGGAGATGCTGTGGGTTTCAGGCTGCCCTCCTGCCACAGAGGTGCTGACAAAGCAAAGCAGCTTTGAGAGGAGACAAGAAGCCTGGAGCAACATTAACAAAGATAATTTTGTTTGGGGGAATGAGTTTGACTGTGAGCAGCAGCTGAGAGGGAAATCCTCCAGACAGTCCATTGTAGGATGATGAAGTTTTCCTACTTTCTTCCCTCCTCTTTCCCTTCAGTCCCTCAGCAAACCCAAGTAAGTGGTCCCAAGCAGTTGTACACCAGAAGCAGCAGAGAGGGTTGAGAGGGCTTTTCTCTTGCGTTCAGTCCACAGGCAGGGCACAAATGGAAAACCCAAAAGTGGAGCTTTACCCAAACCCACTGCCTGAAACAATCACTTCCTCAGCAGCTCACCATTCCCTGGTGGGCAAGGGGAGAGTGAACAGAGGGATGGGAGCAGGAAATGCTTCCCAGCCAAACAGCAGAAGTGGGTCATTCACAGGGGACTCACCTGTGGGCACCAGCAGGTGTGGGGGGGTGAGGAGGAGCCTGGGGAGACCCTCCAAGCTCAGCCAAACCATCACCAGAGCACGTGGAGTCTCGAGAGAGGCTGAGGGTGCACAGCACGATGCATTTGGGTGCCTGCAGGGACAGCACTTCCCTGCTGCCACTGAGCTGGGTCCTCTCTATCGTGGCATTTATCCAGTAGGTGGGAGGTTTATTTAAATCCCAAGATCCCTATCCAGCTGAAGAACAAAGCCATGGAGTTGTCCTTCGTGGTGTGGTACACAGACTGTTCTGTCCCTCAGAGGAAAGGAGTTCCACACAGCACTCTCAGCACCCCCAAGGGAAGGCACAGTCCTGTTTTACACCACGTTTTGGCCATACCTGCACTCCGGGGTGGAGTTTGCCCGACACATTGTGGAGGCAAGTGGGACCCAAAAAACCTCCTGAGAGTGTCTTTTCTCCATTTAGCACAGGCCTGTGTGTTAAGAAGGGTACCAAGCTCCCAGCAGGGTCCTCTGGGCTCTCGCTCAGCCCCTTCCCTCTGGGGCTCCTGGAAGCAGCTGCTCCAGGGCTGTTTGCAGGGGGAGCTGCTAACCCATCCAAACAGTAGGCCTCCTGCAACCTTCCCAGAGGTCCCTGCTTGCAGCAGGCATCATTTTCCAGCTCTTATTAAATGTTGTTCTGGGCACGGGTCTGTCTCCTTCTGGAGCTGATTAGAGGGGCAGGCAGTGACCCAAGAAGCTGCGTTCTCCTGGGATGATGCAATAGCAGAGGGAGGCTCAGGGAGTGCAGCGGGCTGGGCTGGGCAGGAACGGGGCTGCTGAAATTCCCCAGTCAGCCTTTGGTTTCCCTGCCACCGAGGGTAGGCTTTCAAAGTGTGGAACAGTCCTTTGAGGTCTCTCTTTTGTGAGGTCAGGCTAAATGCTTCCCTTCCTGTATGAAGGGAGGGTGATCTTTGCCAGGGTCCACACTGGCTTGGCTCCTGTTCGGTTTGTGCCCTGGCTGAGAGCTGGGGTGCAGGGAATGCATTTGCACAGCAGGGCAGGCTCTGCTGGGAAGTGCCCCCTGCGAGAACCAGCAGGTTGCAGAAGCACCAAAGCAATTCAGCAGCTCCAGAGGGACTCTCTCTGTCACTCAAATGCCCTTCCTTTCCACTCAGTCCTCAACTTCATGACTGTGTTTGATTTGGGCCAGTGACTAACATGAAGGAAGGAATGAAAGAATAAAGCTCTGAGGAGCTGGCCAGGCTGTGAGAGGAGTGTGAAGGCTTCAACACACACCTGAGTGGGGAAGGGCAGGTTACAAACACCCAGGGCTGCAGGAGAGGAGTCCTGCCAGAATTCCATCCTCTCCTTTGTTTCCATCAACCACAGTTGCCTTGACCAGAAAGACCCACTCAGCCCAGCCTCCAGGGGTCTCCAGGAAAGCATTAGAGGGTACATTACAACTGGTGGAACAGGGAAAGCCCCAGAAAATGTTCTCTGTCGCAGCACTTGCAGCAGCAGAGGAACTGGCTGGCTGCTCCAGCACGCCTGTAGGTGGGTTGGCCCCACTGATGGGCTGCAGCAATGGGGCAATTGTTTGCTTGCCATCCTTCAGGCTGATTAGCCTGTAACCTTGGCACTGGGGTCCCCCACAGGCTCCAGCAACACTTTGTAAGGGACACAGACAGAAGGGCCCTGAGGCCAAGCCCTTACTTGGACTGTTTAAGCCTGTTTCTCATTCTTGATGTCAAGAGCAGATTGATTTCTGCTCTTAAGGACGAGTCCAGAATGTCCTTCCTACCTGAACTAATTCAGGACCAACACATACCAATTTCTCTCATGCCCACAGTGTTGTGAATTGAAATAGCACCTTGTCTCCCAAAGCTGCACTTACCTTCTTGCTGTTTCTCTGCAGGGGAGCTGTATGTGCTCAGTCCCTTGTGCTTAACCAAAACTCTCCTCCCTGTGGCTCCCAGGACAGACCCTCACCTCATTTTGATTTCAGGATTTCTGCCCTTTGAAAGGCTGTGCTTTGACAGCTCGAGATTTCTGATGTTTCTGTAGGGAAAAAAAAGTCATCAGAGCATTCAGAACTGGTCCCTAAAATTAGGAACTGGCTTCTTCACATCACTCCCTGGGCTCTGTGAGAGAGCTGCTGAACGGGTTTTGAGCAAAGAGATGTTTTTTCTTTGAAAATCTGAATGAAATTCAGCAGGAATTCACTGCTGATGGAAGGGGCTGGACAGGAGACTGGACAAACACTGCTAATGCAGTAGGATTTTCCAGGGACCATGTAACATGTGTGGCAACAGAGCTGCAATGGGAAATTTCTCCTTAGGGCTGCAACATTAAGAACAAGCTCTTCTTAGTCCAGCGGGAAGCAAAATCAGTTGAATTTGATCCCAAGTAGTGAACAAAAAAATGCCAGGCATTTTCTGGATGTCTGTGTTATTACAGGGACCAGCCAGGGCTGAGCTGTTTGACTTTGAGCTGTACAGCTGCTAAAGTCCTAAGAAATGAAGTCATGGCTTTCAACACGGCCCAGTTACTGCATGAACTTCTGACTGAACTCGAAGGTGGCTTGGACTCTCAGAAGTGCACGGATGTCACCAGCTACTTTCCTGCAAGATCAAAAGGGACCAAACCAACGTTGGAGTTCACCTGATGTGAAGCATGATTCTGTAATGCACCATCAGCACTGTCACTGCAGGTCTGCCTGACCCTTTCAACGCTGCCACTTTTGCTGGCTGGGAGCAACCAGAGATCCCATAACCCTTGTTTGGAAGCAAATACCTCAAACAAGTCTCAAACGCTCTGTTTGCTGCCTCAATGTATGTATTTGTAGAGTTTTGGCCAACCATGCTATTAATGTGAAAGTAACACAGCACTTACCTGTTACAAGAAAACACAAGTACAGCTCCCCAGTTTCCCTTTCCCAGCACTGTAGAGATGCAGCAATGTAGTTCATTGTGTCTGTAGGAGGGTCACAAGCTGGTACCTCGTGTTTTGTCCCCCTGCCCTTGCTCACACTGCTTATTTTTTCTCTCCAGCACAGCATTTGGACGTGCCTGTGCCGTGGGGTTTGGCCAGCCCCATTCCCAGCACACACTGACACAATTCCACTCCATTCTCAATTCCACTGCAATGGAATTGCAGCAGAGAGAGACCTGTCACAACCTCCTGGCCTGTCCTGCCTTCCAGCCCCAGAAGAAAAGAGCAGGCAGCTCTCTCTTCTGTCCCCAGCAGCTCTCCCTCCCCTCCAAGGCATCAGTGTGTCTGCCAGCAGGTTAAGCAGGGAGGAAGAAGGGTCTGAAACGACAAAATCAAAGGGACTACCTGCCCCCTTCATCAACTGACAGCAGGAATCTACTCATTATGAACCTACAGGGGGATCAAACAGCACAGACTCTGCTGCAAGCAAATGCTTTTGAAAAATGAGTAATTGGAAGGTTCTCTTTTAATGGGTGTTATCCTTAAGATAGGGAAGAAGATCTGAACAGGCTCTGACCTCTCCTGAGATGGGTGCACTGGCAGCCTGTTTTGTTTTACAAAACATTTAGTCTAGAAGACACTCAGCATATTTACTTTTTCCAGTTCTAGGAGAGAAATAGGACAGCCTTTGAAGAGACATTTTTGCATCTAGCCTATTTTCAAATAACAAGGTCTTGGACAAACCAGGGTATGAGTGATCTGATCATGTAATAAAGAGCCACTGCTGTGACTTGGAAGAGATCTGGGATGAATCCTGAACAAACTAACCAGAAAATTCTCTTGGTGGCTTGAATTGCTGAGCTACAGGATCTGGAAGCATCACAGGCGTGTCATAGCTGTGGCTTGGCTTGAGAATTACCCTAAATAGCCTTATTATCACCACCAAAATGATAGAGTATGGCAAATGGAATGCAAACCAAACAATGGAATGACCCATGAAGCTGTTTTTCTGAGGTCATCTGTTTGAACTCATTTCCCCCCCAGTTTTCACATGTGAAATCCCAGGAACATGAACTCCCAGATTGGGTCAGCAATATCTGTGAGACATCAGCAAGGCCAGCAATGTGTTCTTGCTAAAGTTCTCACTCAGTTTCATTTTTCTAAGGCAAAAAGAAACATACTCAAAGTTATGCTCACACACAAATGTTTAGCTAAAATCACTACTGATTTCATAAAGCAAAGGTTGAGTCTTAAACAAAAGAATTGTGTGTTAAAACGTGGTCATCAGACTGGAAACTGCTCTAGCCTTTTCCAAAGAGAGTGTCATTTCAACTCATTTATTGTTAAAAATGCAAACAAAAGGTGAATATTTAGAAGAGAGAGCAGACTCTGCTGAAGGCAAAGAGCAAGGAACTGCAGACAGACTGGAATCATCAGTGTGCCTGAGCCTGCTGTAACTGCAGCTCGCTGGAGGCACCTCTGAGCAAACCTCCCAACAGGTCCTGTGGCTAAAGTGGCACAAAAAGGCTTCAGAGCCTCAGGGTTTTCCCTGTATTTGCCAGGGAGCTTTGCTAGAGCAGGAGCCTGATGGGAATAAGCTGCAGAGCTCTGTCCAGAGCATTAAAAGGCAAAGTCAGAGCAAAAGGCTGCAGGAAGTCCCCACCTGCTGCAAGAGAACTGAGGCTGGTGCCTCAACAGGAGCTCTTACAACACAGGGCCAAGCCAAGGCCCTGAGCAGAGACTCCTGCAGATGAAATTCAGCTCTGGAAGACAGGATGTTTGTCTAAAACCTTGGCAGTGAAAGATGGTTGTTCTTGGCACTAACCCCAATCACTGCTGAAGTCCCTCTGCTATACAGTTACCACTAAAGAATGCCTGGGATTCCTCTGGAACTGCCAGAGTGCAGAACCAGCAATGCAAAAAATAATGTTATGAACTAGATGGGAATATAAATACAAATATTAACCCTTTTCTGGACATGGCTGCTCTACCTGGTTCTGTGTAGATCCCAGGAACTGGACTGGCCATTGCCCTGTGGAGCTGAACAAATCACCTCCCTGCCTGCAACATCATTCTGCCCTCTGTAAAGCAGGAGGGACTCATCTCTAGTGCTTAGGAGGGACAAATCAGAAACGGTGTCTTAGAGCAGATTCTTCTTAATAATGCTTGAAATCCCCCCAGGTGACCTTGGAATGGCTGTGATGGACAGAGTGGGTCCAATAGCCTGCAGGACAGTCCATGGGCCATGCACTGTCCCTCTGAGTGACAGAAACACAAGCATTTGGAAATCTCTTAAGCATGGCCTTAATCCCAGCTAGGCCAAGCTGAGGTAACTATTGCAGACAGAATAGGAAGGATTTTTTCAATTTCAATACTGTAAGTATGTGCTACAGCCTTTGGTGAACTGGGACATAAATACCTTTTGTGTTTTGGAAGCCAGGCCAATCAACTGTTATCTGGCAGTAGATCCTTAATACATGTAATGTCCTTATTGGCAAACTGGAAAATGTACAATACAGCACAAACACGTATTCATAATACACCCACTGCCCCAGATTCTGCCCACTCCTCCCCAGACTTATTCAGGTCAACAGTTTAGTGACTTATGTGCAATTAAGTATCTTAATCAATAACTTAGAATATATGAGGCAATTTGAATGTAAATATCATCAGCTGCAGTGCTGGGAGAAACCTCTGTATTAACCTTTTCAGCTGCACCTCACTAGGTACAAACAGCCTCAAGGACCACTGATTTTGAACCACACAGAGAAGACAGAGCACAGCACAGACAATTATTCTCTAGCAAAAGGGTTATATTGACACCCTCACAGTGGGCATTTTAGGATGCTAAGAACTCAGCAGCCCCTATTATCCATTTTTTAAATCAACAAATGTACTTCAAGAAAATAACCAGTAGGGAAATAAAATCACTTTTGTTAGCTAAGCCTTACACCATCCAAATTAGGCAATGTGTGGATAAACCTCACATATGTGGTACTCCTGCCACACTGAACACAACTGACTTGCCCACGTGGAAAACTGAGGTATATATATATATATATAGATAAAAGATGGTCCAGGAGCAAAGAAAGCAGCTCTCATAAATGCTCAGAACAAAAGAGAAAGGCAAACAAACTTGTACAGAAAGACAGGGTCAAAGGGGACCCAAGCATGGCAAACATTGGTTTAGTTTTCTAGTCTTTAGGCATTAATTACTGTGCAAGCAGAAAGGATGAGTTTTCCTGGAGTCTCTAAAACAGTGCCTAGAATGTTTTCAATGCAAATTAAAATGGTGCTGCACAGAAAAAAAGAACAGCAAACCTGCCAAATCTTTTTTTCTAGTAGTTAAAATATCTCTTTTCATAGATACATTAAAATATTTTAGCCTAAAACATGCCAAGGGCCTCGAAAGCCCCCAGTTAATTATTCAGCTCAGCATCATTAGAAGAGGAGCTTCTGCAATGTTGTTTCTGTCTTAGAGAGTAAGTGGAAGAAATCGATCATATAATCAGACATAACACCCATCTGGATGCACCTGATGAACACAGGAGATCCCACTCTGCCAGGGATGTGCTTATGGCACAAAGAGCCCCTTCTGCTGGCAACACCAAAGCACTTCCAGTGAGCTCAGCAAAATGGAAGAAGTGCTGAATGACATGGAAATCAATAAACATAAAAGCAAAACTTGCCTTCCCCTCAAACCACCAAATATCCAACACCCTTGAAGAACTGGTGTTGTTCTGTGTAATTACGTGTGGTTACCATGTACTTCATTTAAGGATATTGAATGGGCACTGACATATATCCCAGAGTCAGAGTCCTCCTTCTGCCTACAGAGCAGAACTTTCAAAGGAACATTCTCCCCTGTCACCTGGGAATTCTAACTTTCTTGGGGTTAACACTTTAACATGAAGGGAAGACACTGAGGTGAGAGCTCAAGCCCCAGAAACTCCCAGCATATAAATTACAAAACTCTCTTGAACAGAAGGTTCTTCCCCTGCAACAGAGTGCACTAATTTGAGAAAAAACAGGAGTTTGTGCTGCTTTAGTAATTTTTAAAATGCTCTTTAAAAAGTGACAAAATGGCACTCATTTGTAGCTGAGTAAATGACAATAATTTGACTTGGAACTCAGGTGACCCAACAGTTTCTGCACTTGGCAGCACAGCCTTTGTGCCACAGAAAGCTGCTGCTCCATTGACAGGAGCAACCACAACGTGCTTAATGCAAACAGTGGGGATAGGGACAAGCAGGTTTTGGGAATCGTGACAATTAGGGGCAGGGAACTCTCTCCTTGTTGATCACGATGCAACTACATAAGGACAGAACTTTGACAGTATAAGGCACCAAACCCAGCCCCACCTAACCCCACCCCATGAGCCCCAAGGCAAAATAAACCAAAACCCAAAAATCCCCAGAGGTTTAAAAATATGTAGGGAAGATCAATGCTGTACTCCTGGGGTGAATATCTTACCAGTCTGGACTGAGGGAAAGCAAAACTGTGCTCATAATCTAAACATATTTAGGTCAAGGAGGTTCCTGGATTTTATATTCCTCCCTTCCCTAGGAATTCAGTAATGAAGATGCAGAAAATCCAAGGGAAAGGGACAGGTGAGACAAGAGTCTAGAATTCAATTATTTTTTTTTTCACAACTTTCCTAACTTTGAGGCTTCTGATGTACAAAAGCTTGGATCAACGTTAAAATGTTCACATTATTTTCTGAATAGCTGGAGAAATGACATCAGGCTATTTGTACACAAACAACTTTGAGGCATTTTGTTTTTAATTTGCATACAATTCTTAAAGTGAATTCCACATGAAGAAGGGTGAGATACAACAGAGCTCATTTACCATTTCACAAGTTAACAGAACAAAGTAAACATCTGTCCTTCTTATTAATTAGCATCTACCCCTTACTCCAACTTGTCACTTCCTGCTGCAAGTCCCCATGCCAAGGGAATGCAAGGCCCAGTCCCAAACTCCACAGGCATTCACACGTGGACTTCAGTGATGCTGCACATCAGAACAGCAAGAAAAAAATGGAAAGACTTCAGATGACTTTATATTCTCTTAAAGGTTCACAAACGAAGACCCCAAATTCTGAGTACAAAAATACTTCAGTTGTCCAGCTCAGCTACTCATCTGACTGTGGTTCCTCTGTGGAGCCCCAGCTAAGGAGAAAATACTTTCTGTCAAATAAGAGGGGGCATTAAATCAGAAGCAGAGAAGTCTCAAAATGACTGTGCTAAAATGGACTTCCCAAACAATTTTCTCTGGAACACCATTTGATCATGCTCTTTCCTTCTACATACTGATAAAGTTTTCTAGCTATATAATTTCCATACATAGTTGCATCTGACCAGGTTTTTGGCTTGTATCAAACTGGCAAATATCACCCTGACCAAAATATGTGACAACAGTATTACAGCTGCAATAAGACAGTGGCATGGTGCTAAAGACAGCATCATCTTTCTTCATGCTTTAATGAGATCAAATAATAGGTTAAACACAGGTCCAAAGGGAAGCAGTAACAAATCTGTCTTGCAGACCTTTCCAAAAAAGAGGTGGGAATGTGAGGCTATCCAGGTGAAAACAGAGACAAGCTGCAAAGAAGCTGAACCTCCCAAGAGCAGCAGCAAATCCCCCTCACTAGAGCTGTCTTTATTGAGGTCTCACAGCAATAAAGACCAGCTTAGCCTTCTGCCTAAAGCTTCACAGGAAGCCTTTTCCTTGGTGTAGGAGTTGAGATCCTGTGACACTGTTCACAGTGAGATGAATGAAAAGCAACCCAATTGCTAAAAATGACACAACTTGGAATTGCACGTTGTCACTGATAGCACAGGGTCTGCACGTGCACACAACCCACACAGCTGGCACATCTGGCAATGCCACTCATTCCAGCTGGGATATGCCAGTTCTTTTCCTCCCATGATTGTGGATTCTCCAGCAACTCTACTGAGTCTGAAAAACATCAGTATCAGAGAAGAGACTCTAACAATAAAAAACGCTGTACACTTGAATATTTATTAATTCTCTAGCAGTTTTTTTGCTATATATTCAACACTAGTGTGACAAAATTCCTGGTAATTCTATCTCATGCAGGTAACTTAAAGGAGGAGTTAGCACTACCTAAACTGATAAAGCTACCACTACAGGGTGACTGGGGAGGCTACAGGACAAGAGTTCTCTGCAACGAGGACAACTGGGCAGGCGTGTCTGGGACACAGCAGGCTCAGCTGGATGTGCCTGGCAGGGGCCCCAAGGACAGCACAGCCCTCAGAGGGCTGCAGTGGCACCATCCTTGGACCCAAACAGACTTGCCATTACTGTTTAAAAGGGCTTGAGTGGAGTTGGAGACACGTTGGCAATTATTGGTGGTGCTTCTGTAGTGAAGTCAAATCGTTGAGCTTTTGCTAGTTGAAGTTGCTGTGATTTGTGTTCTTTCTTTGGCAGAGTAAGGTGTGTTACTCTCCCCAAAGTGCTATTGGTTAGGTCACAACAGAGATATCGAGAGCACACTGTACCTTTCTGCAGCTGAAGACAGAGATTGCTGACAGATTGCTGCTATTCCTTCTCTGCAATTCCTTGGTGAATGCATTTGCATCAATAGCAACTATGAAAACAAACTCCCTAGAGTCCAAATTTTTAAAAAATATATTACAGGAAAAGTCCACTCGTAGTTCACTTATTCTTTTGTCCTACAATTCCCACAGGTTTCAAAACATAATAATTACAAATGCAATTCTTAGAAGAATAACAAGAGTTGTGATAGTCTTCTGTTGTACTGGGCATTTCCCTTTTTAAACTGACATACATTCTAACAGAAATACCACAGCACGAACCAGATAATTTCAATTAAAAAACAAAATGCAAGCTACTCAGTCCCACGTTAGAGCATGTGTTTGTGTGTATAATACTGTAAAAGTAGTCACACATTAGAGGTATATCATTGAAACAGCATTTTCTTTCATGAACCTGCTATTACTGAGGCAGTGACAAGGTTTCCATTTCTTTGTTTTCTGAGCTCTTTAAAGAATGGCTATTGCCACATTTTGTAAACCCAAATACTGTCCAAGCAGAAGCTTGTTGGTATCAGGTGAGGAGCAACACTATTAGTGCAAACAGGTGCAGAGACAATTCCTCCAGTTTTGGGGTGAACCAGCTGTGTAACACTGAAAGAGGACAGGCATCTTCTTCAAAGCCATGCTCGGCCGTGCTTCTCCACTCAGCCAGACATCCTTCTCCACCGTGGTCTTCTTTTCACAGGGGCAGTTGGGGGAGAACCACCAGCTCAAGGGATATTCATCATTTGAAAGGTTTCTTGACTGTTTTCCCACTAATAGTATGAATGTTTTACAACAAGTCAAGGAACGATAAATACCTCAAGCATCAGGAAAGTGACAATAATACTGACTTAGTATCTTTAGTAAAAAGTGAAACATTCTCTCCTGAGATATAAGTCAAGGAAGGAACAGGAATGATGAACCTAACACTGTACCATTATTTGATCATCGTGCACCTCAGCTGGGCAGATGGGAAAGAACAAGTGTTTATTGCCCTCTGCTCATCCACAGCTATGACAGGCAGTTATTTAGCTAAGTGCTTGGCATACCAGTATGCTGTCAGAGCAGTTCTCAATGTGCTGTCCCCCTTTAGCTTATTTCTTTAAAAGAAAAATAAAACAAAACAAACAAAAAAAGGAAAAAAAGGACAAAAAAAAAAAAAGAAGAAAATCTCAGCAGGTTAACCCTCATCTTCTCTCAGCTCTGTGGGGAGAAATTTGTATTGCTGTTGGCGGATCTGGGCCAGTTTTTTCCTTGCCTCTTCCAGCTCTCTCTCCTTCTTCAGCATTTCTTCTTGGGCTGCAATGATCTACAAAACAGAAGCATGAATGATGACAGCGTGGAATACTGTCTGTAAAACCAGATTTCTTCCTCTGTGACTCCAGTCCCATGAGCATTCTCCAGAGAAGCACCAAATTTCAGTGACTTCATCAGGAACTGCTCACATTTTCCCAGCTCCCAGGACTCTGCCATCAAGAGCAGTATTGTATTCCCACATACTTCTTACAAGAGGACTAAGAAAAGGGGAAAGAGAATCTCCCACCATAGTTTCACCACGGATCCATGGTGGATTTTACAGCACTGTGCTCCCCCAGCATTCATCAGGGAGGGTTCAGCACATGCACAACGAGCACCATGTCTGGGCACACATTTGAGTGGCAGTAAAACTGAACACTCATTACAGCAGGGACCCACAGCATGTTCCTGCAGCTCAGAATGCCAAAGAAAAATGTCAGTAGTACAGACATGCAGAAATAATAAAAGGTCAAATATCTTCTGAGCAGCAGCCACAGTATTTGGTGTACCCCATCCAGAAGTTGGTACAACCTCAAAGCCTTGGAATCTATTTAAAAATATTTTTATTATTTCCCAATAATTACTATGGTCACAGTAACCAAAGTCACTGTTTTTTATGTGTCACTATTTCTTTGCTTATATCCATGCTAAACTATTGTTCCACTAAGATCTGGGAACATTTAAAGTACCTAAGGGAAGTCTGAAAAGAGCCATTAACTTAACCAGAACAGAAGCACAGAATCCTGGGCAGTGAAGCTGCTTTTACAGGAGGTGCCCCCTGAAGAAGTGCAGACAGCACACAGCAAATCCCTCTGCTCTGACACGGGGCCACCAGGTCACTCATCTCAGAGACTTGTGACCAGGTTTGTGCAGCTGCACCTTGGCACACCCCGAGACAGGTTCCCCCTGCTCTGTTTCCCGTGCCCACCTGAGCGATGCCACCCACGAACTTGGTCTTGACCACGACATCGTCGTCCTCTGCCTTTCCGAACGCCGCCTTCTGCGCCGCCCTCACCAGGTTGTCCGAGGCACGTTTGACAGCATTGCCTGCAGCCTGGGGCACAGGGACAGCACAGGGACAGTGACAATGCAGCACTGGCAGGGGCCCATCCCAGCACCACAACTAAACACCTCTGCTTGGCCACACTGCAGAGGTGCGCTTTGTTTTTCGCAGGGAAAAGCACATTAATTGATGGTACAGAAAGGAACACAAGTCCTTGATTTAAGAAGCTGGAAAAGTCACTAATCAGACCTTTTCCCCTACAGTTTGAAATAAAACAGTGGATGAAATCACAAGGTATGTTGGGCACAACGCTGATCAGACTATTTTTTGTTGAGAGAAACTGGAAACTAGGGTATAAACACTTATTATAAGCCAATTCAGTTTTTGAATTAATGCACTTTCATCAGGGCAAGTTAGCAACTTACACAGCCTTACATTTAAACTTACATTTCCTGAGCCTTCTGCAAAGAAACAGCCAAACACTTGTAACACCCCTTTTGCTGTCTGACCTAGGCACTGCCAGCAGAGCCTGTGCCCAGTTCCTGGAGACACCAGGAGGGGAAACACAAGGACCAGCCCTGAACCTTCCCCCAGTCCTGCCCCAGTTCCATCTCCCTTTCAACTCCTCCCTGCTGCAGTGACCCAAGCACAAACCATTTGAAATCTGCTCTGCTCAGCCTGGAGCTCATCCAGAAGGAACAGAAACATTTCCAAGGGTTTCATTAAGTTTTGGAGGACTCTGTAAGAGTGCATTCCAAATTTGCATTCATGGGAAAGGCAGTTCCAGTCGGGGTAGGGAGGAGGAAACCGATGCACTTCAAGTCCTGAGCCCGACCTATTGATCAAAGCCATGTGAAAACATCTGTGCTGGGGGCAAGGCCAGCTGAAAAGGCTCAGTGGTTTTGGCAAGCCCACCAGTAAAAATACTTAGCAGACATTAACTCCAGGGTTTTGCTGTGATAAAGGACATGATTTCCAAGTGTTAACTGCTTTTCCCTTCATTATTCATTTTGGGACTGATGTGGAGCTTGGTAAAATGGCAAAGTTCAGTGTCAATCCATGCCTGGGCTTGTTTCCTTTTCACATTCCCTTCCAATTTCTCACATTCAATGTCTATTTAATAATATAAATTTATAAATACAATGAGTGAGAACCCTGAATTTCCTGTCAGAGCTGATGAAACAACACAGTCTCTAGTACTTAATTTTCTTCTTGTTTCTACTGTCTGTTCTGCATTTAAAATTCCCATCCTGGCATTTGGTTATTGAAGTGCAGGTGGCATTACAGGCAGAACTATCCTCCAGTTCCTGACACTTCTCCCACAGCCCTTGGACAGTGTCAATCCACATGAATCCACTATAAAGCACTAAAACCCTCTCCTCTCTGGTGACAATATCAATATGCCACTGCTTTCTATAGAAACAAATGGATTTTTCACACAGTCATACATTTCTTTTTTCCTCCTAAATATTTAAGCCATTTTTCTACTTTGAAAAGAATCATTACATCAGTTCCTCCTGCTTGGACAGATATTTAATTTAACAATATTGCACCTAAACCAGGGCTTGGCACAGGGCATTCACCATTTACATCTCTCAACAGCTTTGAGAAATGAAGAATAAAGCAGGCAGCCAGGTGAGCTGTAGCTACTGCTGAATGAAAACAAATGCCCAATCATTTCAGCCAGGATGAATGAAAGTATCCCCGAATCCTACAAGGAGGGAAAACAGAACCCAAATCCCAAAGTTCAGGGAACTGTTCCTACAATCTGGGGTTTGTGCATGTAAAGCAGTGCTCGCCCAGCACTCCTCTGGGTTTTCAGCACTTAAGAACACAAGTACCTGCAGCCTCCTCATGGCTTCAGAGTCGTGGTCAGCCTTCACTTTGCAAGCCACGAGCAGCTGGGCCGTGGAAGCTGCCACTTGCTTGGCAGAGGAGATGAGCTTCTCCTCACTGGCATGGCCTTGCACCGAGGCGTTGGCAGCTTCACAGAGGTTGCTGGTTGCAGCTGCCACCATTCGGGCCTGGAGGAGAGGAAAAAAAGCCCCTGTGTGTTCTCCTGGGATATGATTTCTCCAGGGAAGGTGCCAGTTTTCTCATGAGAAGAGGCTACTCACAGCGGAAATAAGTCCCTGAGACCACTGTCCATCATCAGCTGCATTTGCAGGGATTGCTCCAACCTGAAAAAACAGGTCAGAGATGGTTTACAAGGACACAGAAAGTACCGTGGCTTTGTCTCAGATGTAGACAGGCAGTAATCCACGAAAAAAGGAAACTCCTGTCCCTGTGGCTGTGCCCAGCATATTCAGGAGCACAAAATCCAACTGGAAGTCAGTGGTCAGAGTGTGCTTCCTGCTCATGTGGTGTCCAGCTCGCTACACTGCTTCACCTGACCCATCTTGGAACACACACAAGCAATTACCAGGGTAACCAGTAATTACCAGAGTCCTGATGGCTGCAGCCACAGCTCTGGCCTCAGCAGCAGCTGCAGCAGTAGTTCCTCATCTCCTGGGCTTTAAAATAACTTATTTCTCTCTCCATAACACATTTGAATTCACATCACTCTTGAATCTTTTCTGATTCTGGCACTATGGGAAGGTACAAATGAGACTCCCATTGCCTTTGGGCCCAATACCAGCCCACTTTTCTGCATGGCTTATCCACTGGAGTGCTCATGGACCAGTAGTAGCACCAGCAACAAGCAGGAGACAGTTTTCTCCCCACATTAGACAAAGGCAATGAAACTAAATTCTACAGCTGGTTGCCAGCCCCCCATCCTCACTGCCAGGGTCTGGGTGCTTTTGGGGCAGAAACTGGAAGATGTGAAGTATAAACATCCAGATACTTGGATTTTGAAAGAAATAGAAACAGGGATTTGTCCATAATGAGAATGCCAGGGAATGAAATTGAATCCTTATGTGTAGCATCAACATGAACAGAAGATGTGTTCTCCTGGGGTGACACTCCTGTATAACTAAACAACCAGTTGTGCAAAAGAAAGCAGTAGGTCCCAAATCATTTAGGTTTCAGGGTTTTCTTGCCTCATCACCCCCTGAAAACACAGACCACAGATGAAGTGCTCTGTGCTCCTGCTGGAACTAAAAGCACAAGGTTCCCAGAGTCCCAGCTGAAGCAGAGCACAGCACTGTGGTGGCTTCATGGCACAGGCTGCTCCAAATCAGCAATCAGATGGAAATGGAAACCAGAACTGTACCAAAACAATGATCCTATAACCAACTGTTCCCCTCACAGGCAACATACCTGGTTGAGGTTCAGATTTTAAGTTTCAAAGTATCCTAACTGTGGAAGCAAAGTGGTGGATGTGCAATGGTTCCCACATTGCTCAACTCTGACCACCAAAGGGTGGCACGTGTTATCAGCACCGTGCCCTTGGTCCCAATAACAACGACAAGCACAGCCCCTCAAACACCCTGAGTTTGCAAACAGGTCTGTGTCCCACTGAACCACACAAAGCACTGAGGGCACAATTAGTGAGGCCTTTTGCTGTTCTGCTCCAGAGGGCAGTTGTGCACTGTGACATTTGTTTTTGGATCCCCAAGCTGTCTTCTGGGCCTGTACATCACCAGCTTGAACCACAGACCTTCATGAAAGGAGAAACACCCCACAAACAGTAAAACCCCCCACAACTGAAACACTTGGAGAGCCAAACACTTGATTACACTTGTGAGATTTAAATAAACATAATTGTGGGATTTTTTTTTTAAACAGAGCCAGGTCTGGGCCATGTATTGTGACGAGCAATGAAAAGATTTACATTTTCATTAGTCATTCCCAAGCTTCTTTCCTACTGTTTTAAGGGAGGACAGCCAGGAGACCAGATCCAATTTCGCTGCTTTGCCCCACCACTGTTGCTTCTCGTCCTGTTTACCCACCTTTCCCTGTGCCACCAGTTCTCTCTGGGCTGCTGAGGCTGACTTCACCAAGGCACTGGTAGCAGCTGCAATGGATTTAGCTGCTTCCAGGATCTGCTCTTCAAAATCCAGAGTCTCATCTGCTTGCTATAACCAAGAAAAAAACACGTTACACATTTGCCCAAATACATTTTCAAGGCTGAGGACATATACAATGTAAGGCAAGGTTTTGGAACACATCAGTAAGTGCAGTAAGACCTACAACATCATTTTCTGTGAAGGAGTTTCATGTGGACTAAAGCTGGGAGTCAGCATTAGTGAATTTAAACATTAGCTTGGCCTTGTAGCTGCTCACACTGAAATGAACTATCACACGAGAGAGGTAAAGAATTGCCACCAACCTCCTAACACATTATTTACACCAGGGCTACTCCAAACTACACTCAGAAAAGAGCAGGTCTGAAGAGAAATTCTTGCTTTCCCCATCCAGGTTACCTTTGCAGTGCCACAGCACTGATTCCCAGCACTGCTAAACCAGCAAAGCATTTCCTAAATGCTTAGAGACTTCAGGCACTGCAAGAGAACACAGGTGAGTGTCTCATCCACCTGCACTGAGCAAGGTAAAGCAGATACCAAGCAAGGGCTCACACTCAACAGCTTTGGCACGAGCTGCCACCTCCCAGAGGGCACCTTTGTGAAGCTTAGAGCTCGTGGAGATGGAAGGTCCACAGCTCTGCCTGGGACACTTCAGTCAGCCAAACACATCTTTCAACAGGCACGTGCAGACAGAGAAATCAGCTGTTCATAGTGAGGTTTCTTGCTACTTAAAATGCAAATCCATAGAAACAACTTCCCTGACTTCCTAATCATTTAAACAAGCACTGAAAACATTTATCCATTCAAGCATGTTCTCCTGGCTTCTGAGCAGTTAACAAAACAGATGGAGAGAAATGGTTATTTTTATTTTAAACAGAACCAGGAGTGGGCCAGGTATTCTGGTTGGGTTTTATACCAAATAATTTGTTCATGATCCAATGACCAGGCTGCCAGAAGCCAGAGCAGTATGACAAGAAGGGTGAGGGGCTGCAATATCAGAACAGGCTACCCTGGGAGATGAGTGGCAAGAGTGGTTTATTCTAACTTAGGCCACCACAGCATTCTTGTGCCAAATGACTAACTTTGGAAACACCAGCCAAGCTTTAAGAGGGAAAACTGGGCACTTCACTTGCAAATCTAAGCACACACATCTACATTTAAGGTTTAGTTCTCTTGTTACTGCAGTCTGATGAAACAGTAGCCAACTATAAAATAATAAAACATAATGATGAGTAATTACAAATCATTACAAAATACACTTGGTCCTACAGCATGTCACAAACTGCCACAAGACTAAAAGTCCAGGAGATGAAACCACAACACCCACAGACACCAGAAAAAGTGATCTCACAATTAAAACTGATGGGTAGACGAAGCTGTTAGCACTTTAAAGTTTTTCTTGCCCTTTAGGAAAAGCCACCTAACCCATGGAAAAGTATTTGTCTTGCCTTGCTATGGGGCTATTCCCATCCACTGAGGCACGTCTTTGCAATGAAAGGAATTGCTCTGGAAAGGGAGCAGGTCGTGTTCTACATGAAGTCTTGGCAATGCTTGCAATGGAACATCATGACCCTTATTAATCCTAAGTGGTTCATCACCTCAGGCCTGGATTGATGCACCAGGCCTCAAGTCTTATTTAGAAAACTCTTACTTCAATCACAGCATAACCAAAGTGACTAAATGGAATTCAGTATAGTTGCTATCAGAATTCTTTTCCTTATTAAAACAGATGCTTTATTGACTTTGATTTGACTAAAGACTTAAGCTGAAATATCAGCAAAGTCCCACTGAATGACAGTAAATTTAACAGACTGCCACTCCACTTTTAACAGACTGTTATTGCACTTTTACTTTTGTCCAAGGCTCCCTGTTATCAAGAGCTTTTACAATTTCATTTCCAACATAAAATCCATCATGTGTATTATTCTTCATATGTCAGAGCTGTCAGGAATTCAAATGGAGGAGAGGCAGCATTTCAGTCTCTGCTTCTTTATTATAAAGGAGATGTCAATCTTTGCTGGAGTTTAATGAAACACTCGTAGCCACACTCTGATGTGTTGGACAGCTGTGTGTGCCCAGATGGAATTCCATTTGGGAAAAACCTGCCACCAAAAAGATGCTGAAGGAAAAGCAGTTGTTTGAACTCAGTTCAGGGTAGTGAGAGGACTAAATCCTGCACCCAAGTGCTAAGGGAAAAATACTGCTTTTCAAAGAGAATAATGAGAAATCAAAGCTTGCATTACTGAGAATGCCATCGTACAGTGGCTGGATTAACTTCCACCCTGGAGCAGCAGGTGAAGTCAGCAGGAAATCAGACACCTAAACCTTAAGTGTCTCCTCAGGTAACAGATTTTTTCCCCCTTCTTTCCAATTATACTGACATTTGGGGGGTTGGGAGAACAAACCATACCCCAAGTTTTTCAAATTTCCTAAACTTGCATTCCCTGGTATTTCACAACTTCTTTTATTGTTGGGGAAAAAGAAAAAAGAAGTTTTCTCTTGGCAGTCAATCCCTTCTGTGGGGAACTTATTTTTGAAGCAGCCTTGTGCAGCACTCAAGCTGAACTTCTGTTGGCTTCTCATCTTTTCTAACAAGACTTCTGGTCTGGTCCTGCCCTGCAGTTGTCCCTCCAGCACTGTCAGGTGTGACCTCCAAGGGATGGCCACTCCTGCCTGAAGTGGGGCAGAAGGCTCAGCCAGCACCTTCACCTGCCTGGGCTCTCCCAGGGCATTCCTGAGCAATCAGGACAGGCAACAGCCCAGGAAAACAAAGCAAAACACCCCACAAGAGAGGCAACTATTCCCATTCCCATCATTAAAGAGTGTGTCTTGAACTGTTTAAGTTCACACTCACAAACTGTACCCTCACAGCATGTTCACAGCCTTCTTGGCTGAAGAGCAATGATGTGATACATGGCAGAAAATATCACCTTGTAAGCTTTAAGAGAAGACTTTTTGGGTTTCTTTAGAAAACCACACCTGTGATCAGCCTCTCCTTCCTCAAGCAGCCCCCAGGAAGATCATCAAGCTCAAACTAATATGCTGTTGTTGACTATGTTCAGGTATAAATGAATTGGAAAATGAAGTCACCAGAATGGACAAACCCAAAATTATTGGCTAGCTACAGAGTCTGTAGCATGAAGTCTCCTGAAAATGTTGATTATGCCATCAAAAACAACACAAGCAAAAAAGGAGATGTTTCTGTGGTGTATCTTAACCATTTTTCTATAGCATCTCCATTACTAGGGGTAGCATAAATAAAGTCAGGGTTAATAGCAAAACAAATGAGCCCCCAATCTCATTGCCAAACAGTAGCAAAAACTACAAAAGACCAGCCATTTCATATTCAAGCAGCTCTTCTATTTCATAATGAGAAACCCAATA
This sequence comes from Margarornis squamiger, assembly GCA_035222235.1. Lineage (NCBI taxonomy): Eukaryota > Metazoa > Chordata > Aves > Passeriformes > Furnariidae > Margarornis > Margarornis squamiger. Next base: position 17,431,622 of record JAWWTY010000016.1, on the reverse strand, counting down.
TGAGCAAGTTACTGCACTGAGCCATGGAAAACACAATAAGCACCCCAGAGGAAGGCAGTTCTGGCACAGCTGCTGCTCACTGCCACAAAAAGCCAAACACAACTTCAAAGTCTCTCCAAGAGAAACTCTCCTGATAAAGGAGCCCTTCACATACATAATTTAAATCAGATTAGGTTAGGAGTCTGCAGGAAGTCTTCTAAACCTGCTTGTGAGTGAATGTACTCCTCCTTATTGCCTTCCACTATGTTAAAACCCCCGGAGACAGGGCAGGACACTGTAGGAATATGTTTGATATATAGTTGGATTAAATAACAACCTAATATATCAAACATATCACACAGAGTCCTGCAGAAAAAGGCATCCAGGTTTGATTCATCTTGGGTTAAAAAAAAAAGACCAAGTGCTGAAAGCTGCCAGCAGGGAACTCCTGTGGATCACACACCTGTGTGTGAAGGCAGCATGAAGAGCATACCAGGAGAGTAACAGCAATGCTCTCTGCTGTTGCACCTCATCTACCACACCTTTTTCTTTAAAAGTATTTTTTCCCACTATTAGCATGTCGTTTTTATTAGATAAAATATTTTTTTCTTCTTCAGAAAATTACTGGGTTTGGGCACTGTTAATTTACAGCCATAGCCTATCTGCATAACAGGAGGAATGTGTGTCTGCATTGCAAGACACCTGACCCTCCAAACTGAAAAACAGGAAAAACCAGAGTCCACATTCAGGAAAAACTTAAAGGAAACCTGACAGCCAAATCCTGCCTAATGAACAATAAAGATCTCCTTTCCCACCCTGAACACTGCAAGGAGAACTGCACAGGTTTTGTGTGACCGAGAGAAGTAACAACACCTGCTCAGGAGAGTCCTCCAAGGTCTTGCAAGATACAAGCTCAGAAGAAAGACAGGTCCTAACAGGGCACCAGTGGGGCAGTGGACTCGTGGCTGAGCATTCTGGGAGCACATTCACCAGCAGCCAAATGACCAGGGTTTAAAGCAAACAGAATATGCACCATACAATAAAACATGGGCAGCAGTTGGCAGGACAGGGTCTTACTAGAAATTGTTCTCTGGGAAGATTCCCAGTAGTGGAAAATGAGGATGTCTCATGCTATTGGTGTCAGTCTAAGACATCCAGGAGGTTTGATAGGTGCAAAAACATGGAGAGGGAACAAGGAAAGAAGAAATAAAAAACCCTGAAAGTATTCTAAAAAATTGAATAGGAGAACAAATGAGAAAAAATTCTGCCTTCAACTACTGATTTTTTTAGAAGTAAAAGACAAAGTGAAGACACAACGATGAAAATTTCAAGCCTAAATCAAATGACTCCAAGTCCCTGCCCCAACAAAAAAACCTTCACCAAAGAAACAGAGAATCACCCACCAACTAGTAATGATGATGATGATCATGATGGATATCCTGCAGGCAGATATTCTAAAATATAGATCTAAACTATTGCAAACGTCTGTGCAAGTTCAGTGAGGATGATGCCTGTGGACCAAAGCAGGGTGCTGGTCTGTCCCACGGCAGGAGTCACCACTATTGCTGCATGTCAGAGACTGGGAAGCCCCTTCCCCAGGCTGTGTTCCCACCACAGCACTGTGTGTGCTGCCAGGGAGCAGCAGCAGCAGCAGCACAGAGCCTGCTCAGCACAGGAAACCCTGCTCTGGCAGGGTACAACCCACAGGTCTTCAGCAGAAAAAGGGGCCTTGGAGCCCCCCTGTGATCTTCCTAGTACCTTCAGATGTGGATTACAATCCATACTGTGAAGGAGATTAAACAAATGAAATGGATGCAAAGGCTGCTGAAATCCCAAATCGAACAAGGAGCTGGATAGGAATTTCAGTTTCGGAACATGGCAAATAAACAGAGCAATAAATCAGAGGCAGACTGGATACTCCCATTAACATGTTAAACGAGGAGCAGGTGTGGGCTCTGCATTCCCTGGGAAAGGACAATGGCCCTGGAGTGGCTGGGATGCTGGAGGGAGCTGCTCCCTGGTTACCAGGCAACACACACATGCATTGTGCAGGGATTGTATAGAGAAGGTGATGGAGGACTCTTCCATCCTCGGGCTCAGCCTGTGTCCTCTGCTCGGGAGAATCTCATTATAAAGGACCATTTTTCTTTATAAACAAAACGGACATACTTGTTAAAAAATGCAGGCCAAAGAGTGTTTCTTTTTCACGAGCTAATTTATTCCCATCACTAAACGGGGGGGTGGGAAGCCCTCCAAGACTGAAGCTCAGAACTATTTCATCTGATGCTCCTGAATAACAAAGTACCAGCCTGCACCAAAACAATCATCCAACACCGAATGTTCTCCAGGCCCTGCTTTGCAGAAAGACTTCTCATTAGCTTTACTTTGAAAACAGATACATAGTCCTGTCCTGAAGTCAATACACAGCCGAAGCATGACTTTCATTTTAAAGAGATGCAACATAGGTCATTTCTTCTAAAACCTGCCTGCTGTTCAACACCAGGCAAAAGGCAGCAATTCTCCTGGATCCAGTCCTGTGAGCTCTGCACACAACCAAAAGTGCCAGCAGTTTCATATATTCCCTCTGTACTGCACAGGAAAACAGTTGGCTTAATTGTGTAATATATTCAGAGACACGTTTGAAATGACCTGACAACGTGCAACACTACTCGTTATCAGAACGAACTGTGATTTAATTTCCCTCAGGAGAATTAAACAGAAATGGTCATAGCACAGATCTGATTGCATACTGAAGCAGCTAGTCCTACAGCATGGCATAAAATCCTGGGTTTAGTCTTAGAAAATCCTGCAGGCCTTTGGCATTCTGCTGAATCCCTTCCGTGGTGCTGCTGCTGCCTTCTCCTGCTACACTACACAGATTCACAAGAGAACAAAGGGTCTTCAAGGGAAAGCAAGTGAGAACAGCTTCCCACATCAGCAAAACATGTTTGGAAGCAGAAATGTAAATAATCAGCAGTAACTTATGCCATAACTCTTACAAGCACTTCCAACATTTGGCTTTTCTTCCTCTGCTTGCTCCTGGCTGGTGCTTGACTCACTGCCTGAAAAGCACCTTTTCACCCTCCACCTTCAGGGCAGTGCCTCGTGCACTGGGACTGCCAAGGTTTGCTGGTTTATCCCCCTACCATGGGCAGTCCCAGAGAACACACCAAGAGGTGGGCTCTGTGCACCCTCTGCTTTATCAACCTCACAGAAACAGTGCAGGGGACACTCACCTTGGGCTTGGCTCTTGGTTTCAGCTGCTCTAACTTCTTTGCTGCAGCCTCAATGGATGCTGCAGCCCCTAATAGCTCTGTCTCTGCAATGACTGTGGGGTCTTCTGGATCCACCCACTCTGTCCCTGAAATCAATGGAGATGAGCACAAAGACTCAGTGTCACTGGGAGCTGCCATTCACACAAGGGACTTACAAGCACATGTCAAGTGTCACACACGGAGTGTACATCGCTGATTTTAATACCACAGTGGCCTAAAACCACGGTGGGGTTATGCTACAGAACAGAATGTAAAGGAGAGGGGAAAAAGCATTTAGCAGGATTATTCTGTCATGAAAGTAACTCATGTAAGAATCGCTTAAGCAGAGAAGCTCCAAAGGGGGATTCTGCCCAGCCTGGGAACAAAGCTCGCTGTCACCCAACGTGTGTGCAGCACTTCTGGGGCATCCAAAGGGCAAGTTCTTTGCTTCATTCATATTTTGTTGTTGAATTTTTGGCATTTCTCTCAGCTCAAGGAAATTTTATAGGCCCACAAGAGGAACACCTGGCTGGGGGGTGAGCTCAGATTTTTGGAGCTTGTCAGTGCATTACAGTTTTTTATTTCCTAACAGCATCCTCTGAATTACAGGATTCACAAAGCACCCACACTCTGCATTGGGGGAAACAATGAAACAGCCACAAGAAGTCCATAACCTCTCAGGGCATGGTGTAAAGGCCATTTTCAGCTCAGATGGTGCACAGGATGAAGACATTCCACATTAAGCCCTAAGACTGGCAGATAAATGGGGGAAAAAAGAAGAGATACAGGCAGCATATTTAAACACAGTCAAAGGCAAACTTAGAAAATGTAGGGGTTCCTCTGCAAAAAAAAAAGTATTTTACAGAGGTAAAAACATACACATGTTGAACTTGTTAGGAGACAATTTTATCATGTATCCAAGGAAAATTTAGAATGGTTAAAAAGCATTTTATTTTTCACAAAAAAAGATTCTCAAGTGATTTGAAAAAAAGGCTCCAAAGGCAGCAAATGAAAAAAAATAGAAATAAAATATGATTTTTTTAAAAAATGAATATGACTTAAAATGCAAAAATTGCTGGAAATTAATAAATGTCTCAGATGAGGACAGTATAAAGATTTTTAAAAAGCACTTGGGGAAGAGAAAAATTCTGATGGAGGGAAGGAACACACATTCCCATATATGAAAAGTGCTTAGTTAGGATTCATTTCCAAGGAACATGTTCTGATAATAGCAGGAAATAACTGAGGGAAACCTGCAGTGTATATTACACAGAATATCAGGAAAACGAGCACAGTGTTCTCTGGACTAGCTCAGGAAAGAATGACTAGAAGCCCTTACTGGGGGCAGAATTTGAAAGAAAATAAAAAAGAAAGTTCTAAAATAAAAATTTCTTATATAAAATGTAACTTAAAAAAAAAAATAAAGCAATGCTTTATTTAAAATACTTTACTGTAGCATTGTATTACCTATGAGGTTGGAATGCTCATGCACCATTCTGGTGGCTGTGAGATCTCTTTAGACTCCAGTTCCCAGGAAATGTGGCTGTGGATGTGCCTCAGCAGCAGTGCTCTGATACTTAATAACACACTCCTAAATGTATTTATCTCATTTAAAATGTATAATGTCAGTACTGTTACTCTAAGAGTTCACATTCATTACTGGAGAAAAATTTTACTATGAAAGCCAGTAACTTAGAAAAATATCTATTTTAAGAAGAGTGAACTTGGAACAGTGGTATAAGAGCAATGGAATTCACTGCTTATTTGAGTGCAGGACTTATATTTGTCCACAGGTTGTTCAGTTGTTCAGAGAATCATCTAAACACTTCTCTGAAGCCTCCTTGTTTCACCACCATCCTCTGGCAGGGCAGGACCCAGCCAGGACTGCCAAGCCCTGCAGACCTAAAACTGACAGCACTGCCGAAGGCTGAGTAAATGCAAAGGAAAAGTGAGATGATATTTGTTATTTGAAGTTGGAAAGCAATTACCACTGTAAAGCAAAGGACTTATTTTGACTGAACAAAGGGGAGTGTAAGGAAAAGAGCCAGCCATCCAACTGCAACTGAGCCACCAGCTCAGGAGGAGGGAGAATGCCTTTTGTTTTCTGCTCATGAGTGCTCTGCTCCATCTTCCAAGCCATGATTCAGCCATGGCCTGTGATGAGCACATGAAGTGGAAGAGGGTCAAACACACACGTTTACCAGCACTGTGAACAAGTGAACACCAGCAGAGAAGTTCAAAGCATGCAAGTAGGTGGTACCAAGATGCCTAGAACGTACTAGGAGGGGTTTTGTCAGGTCTGGTCTTTGTTCCAAGCTCCAAAAACGACAGATATGCTCACCTGTGGAGCCAAGAGCACACCATGCTGGTGGCCAGGCCTCCCAACTCACCTTTCATTGCCTCTGCCGACTGGATGAGCTCCGTAACTGCTCCAGCAACACGCTTGGAGAAGGAGGCCAACTGGTGCTTTAGCTCTGCAGTGGGTTTCTGAAGAATCTAGAGAAACACACTAAATGTGAGAATAGACATTGGGAAGGATTCCAGAGAATGCTGGGCCATTCCCAGGGCACACCAGTGAAAGATTTCTGTTACACAGAAATCATCTGAGAGAAGTGCAGCTGCCAATGGAGTTCCAGGAGCAAAGGCTTCCACTGCAGCGTGGAGGAGCCCCAGGGAAGTGGCTCTGTTGGCATTGCTGCAGGATCTGGCAGCATGGTCTGGTTCTCAATCCTAAAGCTAGGGCAGAATTAGCCAAAACAGAGGCACACATGTGAGTATGTGGGAGGAATATGCAGCTTTAGCTCTCCATGCTCATGAATTACAGTCACCATACTTATGAATCGGGCTCAGTCTTTGTAGGCTGCTGGACAGGGGCTGATTTTCTACTCTTAACAGACTGGTTGGTCACTATTGCTAAGAGAGAATTACAGAGTTCTGGAGACCAGTGCTAGCTGCCTGTTCTGGAAAAAAAACCGAGAAAAGATGAACACAGTGGAAATGCCAATCCTGGGAAAGACTCAAACAGAACGGAAAGGCACACACCTCTGACCTTAATTTGTATCAACTATTAAACTGTGCTTCTTTAAATGAAAAACAATCAGGCACTCAGCAAAGTTCAATTCTTCCCCCGAACAAGAACATTGCCATTTTTAATTACCACATTGTAAGGAAAAATATTAGGTTCTGGAAATTCATGTATATTCAAAAGCTCCTTCTTAGAGAAGGGGGACAGACATCCAGAAAGCTTCAAGACCAAAACAAGAGGTCGAGTCTTGAAAGTCACATTCAGGTGTGTGTTTTCTTAATGTTTTCAAGAGCTCCCCACAAAACTGCTCCAGGTGCCCATGAAAACAGGTATGTCTTTTGCCAGCATTTCCCTTTTTGCAGTCAAATGCCTAACTCCTTTACTTTGACAGAATAAACTGAATTTTCTCCTAGCTGTGTGTGGCGAGGACACATGAGGAATTCTGTCCCTCTGGAACTGCCACATCATTGCACATGTGGACTGCTCTCCTGCTTCCCAAGGATGATCCTTAGCCAACTAGTTTCCATAGGAATCAGAAGAATCCTCAATGGATAAACAAGCTGCAATACTAACAAAATGTGGCCATAGTTTATACACTGCATAAACTCTTACTATGAGGGAAATGGAGCACTCAAGGGTTCTCTCCCCACACAAGCAAAAATGTCCAAACAGTACACAAATGTGGTCAGGACTACAGCAAAGAATGACACTGCCACACTGACACTACCTATGAGAGTGTTAACAATTAGGAATTGGAAAAACTAAGCAAATTTTAAGACTACAGGGTTTCTGAACTGCATTGTTTTAAAGCCAATTCAGCACTCTTGGCAGATTCTCAGCCCCTGCAGGGTCTTGTACAACCACAAAAGCTCCAGACTTGCCCTCAACTCAGCAAGATCAAAACTGCCCAGGATGGGGCATATAAATATGCAGGAGGACAGGTCAGTCTTCAGCCCTGCTAATAATAACAATTTACAAGATGTTTTCCAGAGATGTGCCAGCCCTACAGCTTGGCTTGGTGTGTTCCTGCACCTTTTCCTGCCACTTTCCCAATGCAACCTCTGCACAAGGCAATACCCTGGCTTAAGAAATTTTCGACATTGCATCTGACAACTCTTGCTCCTAAAAAGTGTCACCTTCAAAGAAACACAACTGCTGAACTGTTGTCCCTGTCACTCCTCTGCTGAGACACAAGTGCAGTCATCCCTCACTGAACACACCTACAACTGCATCACAACGTGCAGAGGGATTAATTAGAGATCTCTAATCTCACAGTCTGTGTTTCTGGAGCTTATAAATTAAATGAGACTGTAGAGCAAGGGGTTCTAAACCCCAGAGTTTTCTAAGGCAGCAAACACTGGGGGGGAGGCAGAACTTCCTCATGGCTTTGGGGCCCTGAAGGTCAAGAGGCTGAAGGTAAGGAAGTCCTGTTCCATTTTATTGGAGGAATAGGCCTTTCTTACCTTAAGCCTCTTTACTTAAGCAGAGACAGAGAGAAATAAAATGAGTAAAAGCTGACTCCAGTCTTCGGACTGTTCTGGCACGTGGTTTGAAACAGGAACTATGACAGAGTTCCAGGGATCAAATCTGAAAAATTCCCCAAAGTACTTCTAAACTAAAAATGGATCAGACAAATAATGTGAATTACTCACTGCTATACAGCTCCAGGAACTACATTAACAAGTTCCAACTTTCTTGAACTCTTTCCCTCACAGAGGCAAACCAACTGTGGCTGTGCTTTATGTTATATACATTTCAACCAGCTGATGTAAACAATTAGACATGCAATGTTCTCAGCAGCAAAACTGCCTGGGGTTTGCCAATCTGCAGTTGGTGCCTGCACAGTTCAGCTCCCAGATTTAACAGGTCACCTGAAAGCCACCTAAAGGAAATCACTGGGCACCCAGGAGCTGATTCAAGTCTCTCCCAGAAACTTCAGCATCTCACAGCTGTCACTTCAAACATGTTATTGCTTCCTACAATGTAACAGCAACAGAAGAACACAATACTATGGGATAATTAATGTATTATGGGATAATTATGTATGGTCAAGAAAAGCCAGCTGACAGCAGGATTCCTGAGCTTGGATTTGAGTGCAGAGGTTTTGTGCAGACCTTTGGGGGTGTCACGTGTGATGTGCTGCAGAACTCTTGGGGAGGCAGTGCTGGCTGGGGATTTTGGGATGGCACTGGGCAGGTAAAAGGCCTGGGACACTGTCTTCAGAAGGACTATGTAACCCCTCTGGCCTGGGGGACAGGCTGGGCCTAAAATGTGGGCTTAAAAGAATACTGAAATGTCTTATTTTAATTTCTTCGTCCAGGATCTTTTTCAGGTCCAGGTCCACGTTGCCTCCAGATCTGATCCAGGAGGCAGTTCCATCCAAGCACTCCAGCCTTCCTTCTGTCTCGCAGTTGGAGCTTGTTTTCCCTGAGCACCAAAACTGCTGATAAACCTATGACAAACTGATCAAACGTGCCACTAGCAGTCACTACAGAGGGAGGGCAGAGACACTGCTCTCCTTGGGAGCAGTCCAGGACACCAAGCAGAGGCCTCCTTACCAGGAGCACGTGCTCCAGCAGCTCCAGGTAGCCCAGGGTACACTCTGTCCCGAAGCGCAGGGCTCTCTCTCGCACTTCTTCGCTCACGTCCGGGTGATACGATGCTTGCTGGGGAGGCAAAACAACATTGGTACCCAAAAGTGCTGCCACAAGAGGAGGCCAACACAGACACACAGGGGAAAGAGAAGGGAAGAGATGTTTTACAGCGAACAAAGCACATTTGAGCTTGAGGGCCACCCTTTTCTGCTGTGAATTTGTAAGCAAACTGCTCGGAGAGCTCCAGTTCTGTAAACAGCACTGGGAACACTTTTCCTTTTATCAGCACATTCTCATGTCTGGGTGAGCATCTGCAGCCCTTCTCAGAGTCCTTCCCCAGGTCCTATCAGCAGTACTACTTCCTTCTGTCAGTTCAGAACAAATGGAGAAACCCTTGAAGAACCATCTGAAAAGAGAGTTCTCTATTGTGAGTTCTTCTAATGCAAATATTGAAAAGCATCTTGGAGCTCATGGGGCTCTTGGGTTGTGTATATACTGTCCTACACTGCAAAGGTTATATTATTGTGGCTCTTCTTTTTTACTATATAAAAAACCCCAAACTGTAAGCATAGCTCTGCCACCCATAAATGGCCATTTACATCTTACAGGTTAGAAATACCCATTTTTTTATTGTAAGCCTGGACAGCCTCCCATCAAGGCATGGATGCAGAAATGGCCATGTGGCTGACAGCAAAGCACTGGGCTGGTCCCAGAAGACTTTGGGGCACTCCCAGGTCAACCACCAGCCCAGTGCACAGGTCAGACACGGGTGTCCCACTTTCCCTTCTCCACTCCACCAGATAAAGACATTGCTCCTTATAGAAACATTTGTAAACAGCAGATGGAAAGTGCTGTGGAAGTGCCAGCACATTGTTACTCCACATGAGAGGGACAAAACCCAAACCAACCAAGCCAACCACCCACCCACCCAAAGAAACATCAGCTGCTCCTCATTTTCTGGTACCACTCTGCAAGTAAAAGGCTGTTAATGGCTTTAGCCTGACATGGGGATTTAACAGAGCCACAGGCAGTGCTGGAACCGCCTGTCCAAACACAGAGAGGAGCAGCAGCACAGTCAGGTCTCTGGCTTTGCAAGGATTTCCACCAAGTGTAAGGTCTGACACCTAACACAAGCCTCATTCACCCATTTTATTTTTAATAAGAAGGGAAAACTAGCCTCTTCAAGCCTTGTATTTTCTACAAAAAACTTCTAGGGAACTCTTTTATTGAGCAGAAGTACCAACTGTTGACATGTGAAACTCCCCAAAAATTAAAAAAATTTAGCATTTCCTCCCACAGAGCAGCTCCTTCTACCCCTGCTGCCTCTTACCTCACTGATCACTTATTTCAGGCCCTTCCTGCAACCCAGCACATCCCCAGCAGCGCTGGTCTCTGGGCTCCCTCTGCAGGGAAACTCAGGACCAGCAGAGTCTCCTCCATCTCCTCACCCTGCCAGCAAACATAAAGGCTGAGGAGATGGGAGGAGACAGCACAGCATTCTCCTCTTCTTCAGAACACTTCAAACGAGCTCCAGGAGCCCAAAAAATTAAAAGCAGTTTTTTTAGATTTTCAAATAGGGCAAAGGCTCTCCAGGTGTTTCTTAGGAATATATTGTCAAGCATCCTAAAATGTCTCTTCTGCACTTAAATATTACTGTGACACAGGCAATTAGAGCAAGCATCTGGAGGAGAGAAACAAAGTTCCTTTTATGTTTTGCATGCATAACCAAAACTGATATCAGAATACTCTGGGAGCATTTTTAAGATTTAATCAGTCTTAAAATAAGCCATATACTTCACAGCAACCTAAAGAGGTGACAAAAGTAATTTCAGGAAGTCATTTTTGTAACCCAGAATCATCCCAACAGGCATCTCACTGCACCAACAGAAATGTTTTCTCTTCCAGACTTGGCCAGAAAGTCTGAAGGAACATCTCAAGATGAAGCAGAACACAGAGTTGTGCCTCCCTCTGAGGCTTCTCTCCACTATCAGCCCCACCTGCTCTTCACGTGCTCTCAGAACACTGCCTGACTCTGGTACCACGGTGATGGGACTGCTGATGGATGACTGGTGGAGGAAGGATTCTGAGGGCTGCTGAGGTCCCCCAAAGCCATCTCTTCTCCAGGCTGGACAGGCAGGTCACCAGTGCCTCCTCCCAGCCCTCTGCTGAGCTCACCCCAGTGCCACCAGTGCCTTGACTCTTCTGGGGAGCCCCAGCCCAGACACTGCCCAGCCAGTGCTGAGGAAAGGGCAGTGACTGTTCCTCTCCATCTGCTGGCTATGGAATCATCTCAGGGACTACTCACTTCAGCTGTTTTCCAGGGTTTTCATGGACCTCTCCCATCTGTCACCTTTCCAACAGCAACCATTATAAATAGTGATATTATGCACAGGTTACTGGCTGCACAGTCATTATTTTATACAAATAGGTAATAAAGACAGAAATTGTTGTCATCTAGGGCCTGCTCTACCCTTCAATAAATGTAATTACAGTGTTTCCACTGACTTTAATGAGAGTTGCCTTGGTTCATTCCATCCCCAGTAAGCAACCTCATTGTCTTTTGAAATAGCATCTACTTGTAAGCAGAGAATTAGTAATGAGCACTGTAAATTCCTGTACAGCAGAACAAGCACAAGCATCTATAGAACTGCTAATAATTCAAATCCCTTATGCTACTTGCCTTAGGCAACTGGCAGTGAAATAGAACTCAAATTTAAATTCCTGACACCAGGGAAGTCAGAGCCACGTTTGTACCATTCTATTATAGATCACACCCCCTCACTTTTGTCATAGCCCAAAGGACATAAAAATCTGATGATTTATCAGTACTTATTCTACAGATTAGCTCAATGACACTAGAACTGTGTCAGTGCTTGTCAAATAGCCCAAAACCCAAGTTGCACTGCACAGCTTTTACAGCATTGTGGGGCTGACTGCTGCTTCCTACCCCTAAAATTATCATGGAAATGCCACATACAGCAATCAATCTGTAGAATTAATGGCACAAGAGTTCTAAGTCTCTGAGCAGAATTTTCTAAATCAAGACCTAAACCAAGATTTTCTAAATCAAGTCTGGTTCAAACTGCATATGTAAAAGCTTTGTTAAATGACATGGCTATTTTTTCATACATTTCAGATAATGCATAAAATTAGCATTCCTGGAGACTTTTATTGCTGTTTGCCCAATGGCCTTAAGGAAGCTGGACAAGATAAAACTAGATCTTATGCCTTGGCACTGCATCATTACAGGTAAGCAAAATGATTCCCAGCCATTTTCCTTTCTTTGTCAAAGCAATGCCCTGGGAGATCACAAATGCTCTTCCACCATCCCAGACTTCCAGGGCTCAGTTTGCAGGAAGTTTCATCCTGCTGGATGCTCGCAAAGCAAGAGTCACTCAGAAACCATGACATTATCTGGGAGTAAATGTAAACATAAAAAGATGAATGTCCAGAAACAGATGCTCCAAAGTGTGGTTGGGGCTGGGTGTGCATCAGAGCGTGTTTATAAAGTCATAGAAACAGAGGGTTCTGCCCCTGAGAACTTGCTGCCTGTCTGGAGAGTTGGGAACTAAATTGTGCCTGCACTGGCCACTTCAAAATGCCAGAGGATCTGTATTGATCTGCATCTGAATTGATCTGTCAGAATGTTGCACCACTACAAACTGTTCTTAGCTTCCCTTAGCAGTTTCAATTAACTGGATTGTCCCTAAGACTAATTAGTTCATGGTGGTTCTCATGGAAGTAACACAGTTTAATTTTCCCATGCAAATTAGAGCTGCTTTGTTTTGCAGACCTTCTGAGGTTATGGAGAAGATAGAACCAAAATTTGAAGGATGCAAAGTGGTCAAGAACTGTGAGATGTTAAAACACCTGTTAGAAAGCTAAGTCAATTCAATGGTTTTGTATAAATGCAGTTCTAAGTCATATTAAAACTTCCCCTTTTGTTTGAGGATCATTTTAAAAGCAAAACTAACATCTTGGGCAGTATTGAGCTAAAGATTAACCAGGGACTGATGCAGGCAGATGGGATTTGACCAAATACTGAATATCAGACACCACACAGGCACCATTATTTTACCGTCACCTTCCACACACAGAAATGCAGGAGTAAATAAGATTTACAGGCAAAGGCACTTTACTGCTACAGTTACTACTGAAAACCAAAAGGAACGATACCTTTATAATTCCATTCTTTAATTATTTATGCCTAGATCTTTTTTATCACCAGGACAAAGCCAAATGGTTTAATAGCCCTTTATATGGCACACAGTTCCCCCCCAGGTTTTGCAGGTCAGTTTTTCAAAGTTGTCTAGCTCAGGCCAGTGTAGAAAACAGAGCACTACTATTTTTAGTGCAAATGCAAAACATTTTTAGAAAGCACAGAAGAAACTGAGCAAACCGACAGGCTTGGTTAGGGGGGAAAGGACTACTAAAAATAGACCACAGTGATTCCTTTCACCATTCCTTCCTCTGTTCCCAGGAATACTGAAATGATATTGGTGACCACAGGATTATTCGTATATTCTATCACTTGCACAGACCATTAGTCTTCTGGCAGGGAACGAGGAAATTTCAGCTCAAATAAAATTTCTCCTTTTCACAAGAAAGAAAACAATCCGTATTAGCGCTGCTTTTCTGTGCGTGTGCACAGCACACAAAACCCTCCCCGAAAATTCCCTTACCCGTTAACTTCCTCGTGCCAAAAGCAGGGTCCCACCACAAAGCAACTGCCCGAAGACTCAGGATGCTCTCTGGGTTCAGAGGCACGACAGGGAAGGAGCGGGCTAAGGCGAGCGCGTGGTTACCTTGCAGGCTGTCAGCATGTCAGCCACCGCTTTGCGGCTCAGGTTGGCCGTGGCGATCACATCCTCCTGCCTGCAGGAGTTCCCAGCTGCCACAGCTTTGGCAGTCGCCATGGTGATGCCTTTCGTCATCCGGATGGACTCCTCAGGTGATGAGGTCTTCTCCGGGACCTCTCCGGACTGAAACACCTGGCAGGGAGAGCACGAGCAAAGGCTGATGCCACTGGGGTCCGAGCAGCAGGCAGCGGACAGAAGCAGCCTTTGAACAGCACGAAATCAGACACATGTTTGCAGTACTTGAATATGGTTCTTGCTTGTCATAAGCCTGGATCAGATAAGCCTGCTCACCTCCAGACACCAGAGGGAGGCAATAAGCTGAGGGAAGGATATGAGGAAAAAGGTTAACCCGTTCAGCTCATCTGCCATTTAACCACACGCATGACAGTTCTTCCACACAGCTGCTCAGAGCATTGCAGGACTAAAAGAATTATTATTCCTTTAATTATATTCCTTTTTCATCCTGACTGCTCTTTAGGCTGGTCTACTCACCCCAGGAGACCTTTCCCCTGCAAAGGCTGGGTCCTACCAAGCACTCGCTGGCAGCACAGACCCAGAGCATCCCTGAAACGTTCTAATGTGTCTTAAAACAGCAGAGGTGGAGCGTTGCCTCTTATACTATATTTAGCCTCCCCTTAGAAACCTAAAGATATAACTTTGCAGGCTGAATGGTGTGAAAATAGTCCCAATTATCTGACAGTGCACAGTACTCATGAACACTGGCACACAGGAACTGCGGTAGGATGCACGTAACGAGGGCCGGGTAACCTTCCTCTGATCCTGTATTTTCTTTTCCCAGGCTTTAGTCTGTGTTTCCCTGCCATTCTTTTCCTGTGCAGGGCAATTAGGAGTGCACAGTTAATCAGGAGAGGTTTCTTGCCAGTGCAGCCTAAGCAGGCTAGTGCTTTCAGAACACAAATGAGCCTGTTCTGTCCTGTGCTCCCGGCCCATCGGTTTTTCACTCTCTCCAGAAACAGAAGCAATGTTAAAAAATGAATTGCAGCTAAATGTGTGCTGGACATTTGACACTGAAATTCCAAGCCAAACCTGATGCATTTTCTTGAGCACACATGTGCCATCCTCTGTTCCTCCTGCCCCTCCCCTAGTGCCCCCCTTTCCTCCCCACAATAGAGGTGGCAACCCCACCACAGATCAATTCCCCAGCAATGCTGATAAAAGCAAAAGCAGGAACACCTCAAACAGATACCAAGCAAAGAGAGGAAGCAGAAGTGACAATGCACAACCCTCCAATGGCAGATCTGGACAGGTTTTAGCTCAGTTAGAGGAAGGGATGTAAAGCCAGGCCTTTATGAGGACACATGACAATGACGTGCACTAGATATTGTACAGAACACTCCTGATCAGCAGGTTTTACCATTGCCACATGAATTCCCAATGACTATATCCAGACATTTAAAAAGATAATAATTTAACAAAAATTTCTTCATTACAACTGCATTGCTCACACAATGAAAACAGGTTGTTTTATGGAGAGCACTTGACAAGGCAAAGCTGTGCCAGTGGAGTTACAGTTCAGAATTGCTAATCCACAGTCTATACATCAAAGTGTTTTCTGCTGAAGATTGTGTCTGTTTTTTTAATAAAAATTGCTGTAACTAAAGGGAGGAAAAAAATCAGGCTTCTTCCCAAACACGCAGGTATTATTTATGTCACTGACTACTGTGCTAGTCAAAAAAAAACCAAACTGAAAGCTGCAGCTGGAGGCTGTATTTTTATATCTTAAAGAGGAAGGAAAACAATTGTCATGGTCTAACACCTAATTTGGGAGAGAATTCCATGCTATCATCAATTCCTGCTCACACAGAACATCAGATAGCAGGCTGTGTATCACTGATAGTATCATTCTGTAATGAAGGAAAAGTAGAAACAAGACTGAACTGCAGATGCAGTAGGACAGTGATGCTGAGGAGACACTACCAAAGCCAGGGTCAAACAAGAGTCATCAGGCTCACAGAAGGGCATCTGCAGGGAATGGTCTGAAGGAGGGGAAGCAGCTGGTCCCAGCCTTGCACATGAGCAGCACCTTCATTCTCACTGTGGGGCTGGCAGTGTGTGAAGGCAGGGAGGCTGAGCTGGCACTGGCACTGCACCTTCACACACGATGTACAACAGGTGGAGATACCCAAAGAGCACCCAGTGCAGCACAGCTTGAGGAGGAGCTGTGGGCAGGCCTGGCTTGGTGCAAGGACATACCCCAAACACCTCTGCAAAGGGCTGCTCTGTTCTTACCGTGAGCTCCTGCTTGATGTACTCAATCGTGGCCTCGAGAGCTCTCGTCCCTCGAGTGGCTTCATCCTCCACTGCTTTAACAGTCTTCAAAAGCGACGTGACATTTGTCACCATCACCTGGAGAAGAGAAGACAAAAATATGTGATTCTTTCTCCCTTTTTGCAGAGATGGCAGGGTGTGAAGCAAGGCAAATCAAATGAGGCAGCACTGTTACTTCTAATAGGACCTAAGAGACCTCCTGAACTGTGCTTGCTTCACAGGACTAGATACCAGCTCTTGTGTTGGCCACATTCTGAAAGCTACTCCTAAGCTGCAGGAATGTTGCACAATTAACTGCACAGTGATACTATCCTAAGTGTGAGTGTTATGGCAAAAAAATTTACCCCAAATGGAAAAATCACAACTGATATAGAGTATGCTACTGTGTTCCTCCTGCACATCTCATACTGCAAGTTGAGGGAGACATGAATTGAGGTCTGGTATGGCTTTTTGAAATGTATCCAGTAAGTTTTCCACCATCAGATAAAATCCCAGGTGAGCAAGGACCAAACTCCAGCCTCAAGCCCAAAGGGAGATCCAGGATCAGTGTTCCTGAGTCCATAATTCTGATGCAGAATGACCTGATCATCACCTCAATAGTTACACCTTTTCTCCACCCAGTATGCTGAGATACAAACAACAGCTACAAAGGAAAAAGGAGAGACAGAGAAGCCAACTTCTTGCCAATTATGACTTATAACACAGACACCTCTTCACAGTGGGAAGAGCCAAGAAGCCACTTTTCTTGACTAGTGGAGTTATTTCCAAGTAGTGCCTCAACAGGACACTGCTACTGTGTGCTCTGAAGGGAAGAGAGGCACAGATCCTACAGGCAGGCAAGAGATATGAGAGTGAGAAAAGCTTCCAGCAAAGGAAGAAGCTGCCAGGACACTCTCATAACCTGAAAGGGGAAATAACAGCACTGAGATCTCCACATCTAGAAGTATGGACACAAATCCATGTGATCTCTGTGAGGGAAATGCAATAATACACTTCAGGCACAGGGATAATAAAGCTAAAGGTATCACAGGTATGGTATAATCTCTGCAAGTTCTGAGCTTTGACACCTACATGCTTCCTGGAAAGACCTAGGAGAGAGGAGTTGGAAATGGACAACATCCTAATGTAGGAGGGCTGATTTTCCTCCCTCCCTCATCAGGCTGCAAGGTGTAAGCAAGAAGACCCCCTGCTTATCCTGAACATTCATTATTTAGAATGCAGCATCTACATACCATTTTATACTGGATAAATCTTAATCTGTATCACTATGAAAGGATGCCCTCAGATACAGGCTTGAAAAGACAGAAGTTTCTCTTCAGAAAGGTTACAGTTCTGTCACCAAAACCACAAACATCACCTGCCAGCCTAGCAAAACTGATAGCTCCATCCAAACTCAAGAGCATCTTCTTATTCCTCTTTTTCATCCCAAGATGACAATGAAACAAATAAAGAGAGGAGTTTTCAGGCAATCAGAAATGGCTGAGGTCCAAGCTGCACATTGCCCATCAAATGTGGTTGCACAGGCACTGTCCAGGACCATGTGAGGGTAAGGTTTTACCTTGGCAGCACCTTTCAGCTGGTACATGGATGGGTCATCTGCTGGTTTGCTGGCAGCTCCTTTGGTAGCACCAATGAGATCAGAAAGGGCCTTTGCAACATCCTTGATAGCATTGATCAGGACAACCTGCAGGAATGAGAAGTGGCTGTGAGGCTCAGGCAAGGAAGGGTGATCTGCAGGAGGGTGTGATTTTCAGACACAGCTAAGAAGGAACTACTAATAGTACCACCCTCCCACCAGCCCAGTAAAACACACAACATTCTGGAAGAGGAAAAGCTGTGCTCAGAGCTACAGCCAGAGTCTATAAAATTGACTTTTTTCTGTCACAGGAAGAAGCTGAAATGCTGATCCCAGGTAGGATTTCCCTCTGCTCTGCTCTGGTGCAGCCTCTCCTCAAGTCCTGGGTGCCACAAAACCAAAAAGACATCAAGCTGTTAGAGAAGCTAATAGGGGAAGGGTCTGGAGGGGAAGTTGAGCCTCTCTAAGAGGTTATATGGAATTAAATGCTGAATGACTTGGTTGGTCTTAACATAAGGAAAAGCAAATCTGGAGATATTGTCTCCTCAACCCGAGCTCGAAGACGAGTCCTAGACAAGGACTTGTTAATTATTTCAGGGTATTATTGGAAAACTTCTCTCCTCCCAATCCTTCTCCTTTGCCCTTTCCGCTAGTAGAAAATTAGATGTTTTGAGTATTTTGATGGAATTCAGGAGAGTTAGTTTCAAGGAAATTGTGGAAAGATGCATGAAAAATGAGAAAGCTTAGCAAAAAAAACCCACAGTAACTAGAAACAAGCACTTCTCAATAACTGCATTTCTGCAGCATTATAAATAAATCAGCCTCAGCCCTTTGTGTCTGCAGTTCACTGTAACTTATACAACAAGAGAAGTCTCTGCTTTTTCTGAGTTTATTTAACTTTTGGTAGCTTAGAAGCTCTTTGACCACATAAATGAGAAAAAAATCAGAGATAGGACAGAATTATGGGATTCTCTGTTGTCCAGCTGCCTCTGTCATGGGGCAACTTGGAGCATAAAGCCAGCTGAAACTATCACAGCAGGTAAAGTGAGTGTTACTGCTATAAAAAATACTGTGAGAGCATTGAGTGCTCCATTTAGGACACACAATGCACCTACCATCTCAAACTGGCAACAGAAAATTGCTGCAAATAAATAAGTACTTGTGCACAATAGTTTTCATTCTAAGTCCTGTATTCTCAGCTTTTACAGACAGAAAAAAGCAATGTGTGATAAATGTCCTGCAGATGTTGCTGATTTATGGGAAATCTCCTGTTAAAAAAAAAAGAAAAAAAAAAAGAAAAAAGTGCTTCCAGCAGAATTTCCCTAGAGAGGAACATGCCAGGAGTTCAGTCCATCACACAGGTCAAACAAAGCAGAACACGCATCTGTTTCAGAGCATTATGCAAAGGAGCAGGGGGCTTCTCCACAGGCACATCTGCAATACGTTGCTGACCTCCATTTCACTGAGATCCAAATGGACAGCTGAAGGAATATCAGAAATAATCCACAGTGAAAAGTTACTGATATCACTGAAAATCCAGTCAGATAGAGGCAAAGAATGGCAAAAGGCTGCCAGGCCACACAGGTAACAGTGCACAGGCCAGCTGTAAGCTTTAAAGTGCCTTGAAGGACGTGCAAGCTCTTTAGAACAAAAATGGGATGAGCCAGGGGTCCAATCACGAGCTAGTAAAACAAGCCAAAGACTTTGCCAAAAGCATCCCAGCTGGAACACAGCAGTGGAATAAAAGCAGGAGTGTTACACAAAGGCACCACCAGTTCCACTCGATGCTTTCAGCTCTTGATTGTATTCTAAAACAACAGTGACATCTGAGTAAACCCAGAAAAGTCCCAGAGGAGATGAAGACTATTCTGTTGCTTAAAAGCAGAAGCCCCACACAGTTCTACCAAGTGCAAACTGTCTCTGTTCTCCTTCAGAGCATCAGAAGTATCTTAAAACATCTCACCTGTGTTTCAGGATCATCGGATCCCAAGCTTGCTGCTCCCAGTTTTACGACCTCAGCAAGCTGAGTGATGGTGTTAGCTGATGACTGAGCTGCTTGGGCCAGTTTGTCCTGACTTGAGGCAGCACCAGAAACCAACAATTTTGTGTCTTCAACTAAAGCTTTTGCTGTTTTCAGGATATTTTCCCTGTAGCAAAAAAAAAAAAAAAAAGAGGAAGCAGGGAAGGAAGTGGAAAACGAGAAGAGGAAAAAAATGTGTTTTCCAATGTTATGGTGACTAACAGCTACAGAGAGGAGCTGATCTAAGCCATCATGCCAGTGTCTGCTCATAATACACCACAGGTCAGGGTGTAAGTTGTAAAAAAAAGACAAGACAATATTAAAACAGTAGCAGAGCATTTTGGGCAGGGGCAGGGCAGTTTATTAAAATGACCCCATCCTGAAAAGGAATTAGGTAAGGCAGTAGCAGCAGAGAGCACTAGATTTGAACACCAAAAGGAAATGTGGCCATGCTGTGAGGAAAGTACCAGCTAATGAATGTCTACATTAATCAGTATATGGTAGGGAAACTAAAGTAATGATTTGTAAGCACAGTAGCAAGAATGCCAACAGGAACAGAGAATGTGTCCCACTCAGGGTTCCCTCCCAGTCCCCCCTAAATACATGTTTTGATGTGTCAGGACAACAAATCTAAAGCAACATAAGAAGTCATTTTGAGTGTGCAGTTCACAAACAAGTCAAATAAACTGAATGTAAAACCATATTCATGTAAAAGGTCAGGCTGGAAATAAATGTGAGCCTGGAAATTAATGACACCTGTATGAAAACCCCTAAGGAGTTTCAGTCTGCAGAACTGCAGCAGCTTAGACACCCCTGCACCTTTCCTCTTCCTTCAGCAACTGGGGAGGAGGGAGATAAACCTGCCCATGCAAGAGCTGCACAGGCTGTGGAGCAGTAAGGCAGTGCCTTGGCTGTAAAGCCTGGGGTTTACTGTAAAAGAAGCAAGAGTCAGATGCTGTAAATCTGTTAATGTGATGGAAAATGCCATGGGATTATTTTGTTGCAGGTGCCACTTAAAGGGAATACTTGGCTTATCTCTGCCAAAGTGCCATGTGCACGGCATTGCTGTGCTGTCCCTGTTTCCATCCCTGCTGTCCACAGCAGCATTAGCCATGAGCATGACTTAGCAAGACAAACAGCCACACAGTCCAGAACAGCTGTTGGAAAAAGTATATAAAGGATTCCTCTTCACTGTCATGCACGGCTCATTTGCACTGCTGCAGTAACAGCACATGGTACTCTATGCAATGAGACAGCTTGAATAAAAAAACCAACAAAACCACCAAAAAAAAGAAGCCAAAATAGTGCTACAATTGCAGTCTTCTGTTGGAAGCTCTGCCACCAGATGTTCCTCAGGTTTTTTAAATTCTTCCATCACAGAAAGAACTCAACTCAAGTTTGCTGTACTCTATTGACGTCCCGATTTTCCTATTTCTCCTCCCCCTCCACTGCCTCACCCAATTTCATTCACAGGAATCTAGAAAGGTTCAAAAATTGTCTCCACATGCCAGTGTCTCCTGCCTGCTCCACTGCTCCCTGTGCACGTGATCCTCCATGCCCTTCAGTCCCACTGACCTGTGATCTGCGAACGACTCGTTGTTCTCAGCGTTCAGGGTTCCAGCAGTAGCAAACATGATGGTAGTGTCCAGGTCTGCAATGATCCCTGACACGGCACTGGCAGCAGTAATGCAGGCTTGGGTGCCTTTGTTCCCTGCCTGAAGGGCAGACAGGACCAAGGAGACCTAGAAACAACACAGAGCAACACGGCAGTCGTGAGAAGAAAGTTGGTCCTGTGAATCACTGTAACTCTCTTTATCAGCTTTAACTTTACTCACAAGACACTGTCTGCCCCTGCCCAAATTTGGGATCGTAGCTGTTCCTGGGGAACATCATGGGGACAAAGTGGCACAGCTTAGAGCACGCTAACACAGTCTGAACCAGTGTTTTTTGCTGAAATCTGAAAGCAACTGACACTGACTCCCAATGTTTGTGCCCAACACAAGGAGAAAGAGGCCATCAAAAAGGTTCAGCAAAGCCAAGCTACCCAGGCCACCTGCTCGAAGGGGATGTTTCCCAGGAACAAGAAGCCCCTGAGAGTTTGGAGGTGCAGTTACTTTGGGCCAGTCTTAAAAGGGGAGGATGTTGTTGCATGAAACCACATGTCACTGACCAACCTCAACTCAGTAACTGTGGCCAGTGAGTGCCATCCCAGGCACGTGAACTGCACTGAACACCTGAAAGAAAAGTAAGAACTTTGGGTAACTCAGACACTGTTGGACTAGAATGTGAAGTGAAAAGAAACAATTCCTGAGTCCAGTTTGAGGGGTTTACTCCCCGTGGACGCTCAGTCCACAAACACCACGGGGCAGCACAGCAGGCTGTCCTACCTTCTCTGTGACAGCACGAGCACACTCTATCAACTCCCTCTTGGTGTAGCTGTCTGTAGGGCAGATCTGCAGAGCTCCAGCTTTCTGCACAAGGAAGATACACCCGTGGCCAAGTTCCTGCACCCGAGTCTTGATCTGGAAGCCAATCTAGATGGCGAGGGAGGTACAGGGAGAAAGCAATCAAGATCAAAGGAAATAAATGCATGTCATGCTGGCACACTGTGCCAACTGAAACACAGTTGCCGTGGTGAATCTTTATTATCTTTATTACGCTCTCTGCAGAGATCAGAAACAAAGGACAGATGTAATTCTAGCTAAGCAGAACCCTGGAGAAGGCTCACTGATGAAACAGGAGCACTAGAAAACCAGAGCCCAGGAAGAGGAGGGATAAGGCGTGCACCCAAGTCAGTGTGAGCTGTATGCAAGGGACATGTGATGGGTGAAAAATACACATTTACTCTACACTGCTGAAACTGGGACAAAAAGTGTAGGACTGTTTGGTTTTGAACCTCATACAGTCTTCAGTACTAACCATGTACATGCAGAGCACTGAAACATGGAAAATCCTGCTGTTGCTAGTTCTGATTTATTAATAACCCTACATCACAAGATGCATGGTCCCTGTTTAGAAACATGATAGTTTCAGTACCTGCATGTACTTAGGCATAGAGGTGTGATTTGGGATTAATAAATGAGCAGGAATCACAGCCATTAGTACCACAAACGGAATTATTTCAACCTCAGGCAGAGAGTAACGTGCAGAAATGGCAATTCCATTTAACAATATCAAGCCAAGTGCAAGCCACCCCTTTTCATGTAGCACAAAACACTCAAGTAGTGTATCAGCAGGTATCAGTAAGTACAAAGTCAAAAACTCTCTGAAGGTCTTTTACCTAGAGGATATGAAACATGTGGAGAAGGTGAGATACCCTCTGGCCCCATCTCGACAAAGTCTGTCTGTGCTCCATAACCAGGGGCACAGAGTGAGGGGGCAAAAGGGTTCCTGCAGAATATGCAGCAGAGGCTCAGAGAATATGCAGCATCTGCCACAAAGGTTAATGCCACTGAGGTGAACAATCTGCTTTCCTCCTTTAGCAAGAGGCATGTGAGACCCTTCTCACACATCTCACACCTTCTCTGAGGTACACAACGTGTCCTGTCACCAAAAGATATTTGTGCTCCTCCCACTTGCCTGAATCTCACTTTCAGGACAGGAAGTTATCCGAAAAACCCCTTACAGGCAAGGTAAAAAAGCATATGTAAATTTGGAACTTGTCAAAGCACACGACATCGAAGGAAAGCCGCATAGTGACAAATCTAGAGTTTTCTTTGTATTTGCAAGGTGCCTGTAAGAGAAAGCCCCGGGGGATTTAGGGGGTTCTGCTGTGGTGTATGGAATTCTCCAGGGTTATCCCAAGCTGTCTCTTCCTGAAGCCGGCCAGAGGTTTCGGCAGGCTGGGCAATGCTGACAGCAAGGCTCACTGCCTTGACTGCTTGTCTAGAGTGCAAGAGCCCCCGTGCTAACACCACCATGTGCAGGGGACAAAGGGCCCAAGGGGTGCAGACCTCCTCCGGTTCTGCCGTAGCCGCAGCCATTCGGCCCTGCAGAGCCAAATGCCCATAGTCATTGGTCATTTGCGAGGCAAGTCCTCCCAACTCCTCCGGGTTAGTAACCGACTTAGTCATCTGGAAAAAGAACACAGGCGAGAGAGAGAGAGAAAACGACAGGCATGAGAATAACCGGTTAATTCACTCTGGATTAGGGGCACGCTCGGCCACGCCGGTGAAACGGGGTCAAACCACTGGCCATGGAAGGGACCTGCCCTCCAGCAGGAGCTCCAGAGAAAACCCAAGCAGACATGCTTTATTAGAGTCATGGCAACCAGGCACTCGCTGAACACTCGGGGTAATCAAAGAGCAGCAGTTAGAGCCCATAATTCACTCTTTGACACGGTGGGGCGATGGGAGGGGTACAAGTTATTTGGAGCGGGGAGGGAAGCGGGTTTTATGTGTCACAGCCACCTTGTTTTGTCAAAGGTGAGCTAACCTCCATCAGTCCCAGCTGGCATGGCTCAGGAGCATGGAAATGGAAAAAAACCTGAGGACCGATGCAAAACACCTCTCAGACGTGGGAATGGGATGGGGAAGAAACAGGCAGGACTACGTGGAACGTCAGGATATATATGAGTATAAATACTGTATATCAGTGCAAATACCACCCCAGGTGGGGGTCAGTCTCTCCTCCCAGGCAACCAGCAATAGGACAGGAGGGTACAGTCTTAAGCTGTGTCAGGGGAGGTTTAGGTTGGACATGAGGAATAAGTTCTTCACAGAAAGGGTGACTGGGCACTGGAATGGGCTGCCCAGGGAGGTGGTGGAGTCACCATCCCTGGAGGTGTTTAAGACTGGATGGAGCACTCAGTGCCATGGTCTAGTTAACAAGGTGGTGTTGGGTCATAGCTTGGACTTGATGATCTCAAAGATCTTTTCCAACCTGATTGATTCTGTGAAATAACCGAATCTCTCTTTAGAAAAAGACTACCATTTAACAGAGATATTTCTTCTGTCTCAAATTAATGTTAGTAAAAGGCACAGAGTTCCATCCCTGGGACAAAACTAGCTTTAGACCAATTAATACAGTGATAGATGGCAGAATCATCAGCCTGCCTTGACTGCAAGAGCCATCGACTTCGTGACAAATCCTGTCCATAGCAAACATAAACAGTCCCCTCAACTCCCTCAAAAACAAATGAGAAACCACAGCACTGTCCAAAAGGCAAATACATTAAACATTACTGTGAAACACAAGTCAAGAACAATCAATCTTGATTCAACAGGTGTCACTTCTTTCTGTTGTTAAAACCAGTGCATCACAGAAAGGCGAGAAAAGGGCAGCGTGACTGCAGATTAACATCTCATTGAGTATCACAGGGCTCTGGAAACACTATGTTATTTCATAGGCTAAATGAAACAACAAGTGTGAAAGGGTAACCTGAAGTCACCCATAAACAAAAGGTGGTATTTCAGCCCAATTAAATGGGATGATGAAAAAGGATGTAGATGAAAAGTTTTCCTTCTGTTTCTTCTCGAAAATGAGCCAAATAAGATTTTGTACAGAAGAGCCACAATACAATCCAGACTTCCTCCCATAGAGAACCCACCTAGGATCACACTACTAAGATGCAAGAGTTAAATTGACAAAATTACCACTTCTTTTGCTCCATTACCCCTAAAGATTTGATGATCAAGAGTGTCTCAACACTATGCAAATAATTCCATGTTCCTTATGCACACAGAGTTTGCACCCTGATGTAAGGCAGTTCCTTACCATTTCCTGTGCTGTGACAGCAATGGCTTTAGAATATTTCACCACAGTGGTCTGATAATCAACAAAGGTTCCTTTAGGATCTGGAGGTGTACCTTCATCCAGCTGCAAGAAAGAGGGAAAAACATGGCTTTAAAAATGTCACAACCAAGAGCAAGCTTTGCAAGCAATATAAAATTGGATATATAACACAATTTTACTAATCTCTCTCTCAAGATACACAAGTGAAAACAGCACACTAGGATGTAGAGAAGCTCAGCAAATACTTTAGCCCAGGTTATGAGCATGGAACACACAGAGAATGCACAGTGCAGAGTTTCTGAGCACGAGGTCCACTTCTCACACAAGATCAAACCACCTGCACTCCCCAGCTAATGCAGAAAGGAAGGTGCAACAGTTACAAACCAAAATGTTCATGCCAGAGGGTAATGTAAGATTCTTTATGTGCTAAAGTCTTCAATTTTCAAGTCAGGCTAGGAAAAGCCAATTATTTGGGTTGAACTCCTGTACATTTTGCAACTACACATCTTCAGTAGAATGCATTACATTACAAAGCACAGCATGGCATTTAAAGCTTTGACATCATCTTCTCTGAAAGGAACTTGTTTCAAAGTTGGCCTGCTGTTCATTTTAAGAGACTAACATGAAAGATAAGGAAAAGAAGGAAGCAAAAATAAGAGGCCACTTGACCTAGGATGGCAGTTCAATGCCAGCACATGGCTGAACAGAACTTCTTTTGTAGCAGTTCTACTGACAGGTACTGTGTAGGTTGGAAACACAAGCACCACGGCCCACATCACTTCTATTTCACAATGTGCAAAACCAAATAATCTTTAGGTTTCCTGTGACCTCGTGTCAGGAGTGACCACTGCCAAAATGAATCAGCACCGGCTCCTCCAAAGCCTTCAATGTGCATCAGCTGCCAAGCACCAAGTGAAAAAGGAGTCAGAGTTGCCATGCTCACCTTGGTCATTGCCTCTGCAATCGAGTCTACCATACCTCCAACCATGCCAACTTCACTTGCAGCTTCGTTTAAGGTGACCATGATGTCATCCACAGCCTCCTTCATCAGCTGGGCAGCCTCAGTGATGGCATCGTGCGTGTGAGATGCCTGGAGGAGACACAGTGAGAACACTGAGACAGGCAGAGAATGCTCTCTGTGCAAAACAACACACAACTCAGAAGTGTTAGAAGTGAAAACAGTAACAGCACTGAAAACACTTCAGGGCAAAGATGACAAGGGAAACACCACGGCTGGGTAACCAGAACAACTCCTGCAAGCTGCCATGGCACACACCACTTGGAGCCTCTTACATAAGGCCCTGCAGTTGTTTAAACACCCTCTAAGGGCTGTGGCTCTCTATGACAGCCAATCACACCTGAGTTATGACCTGTCACGTGCTGCTGCTCTTCCATCCCATTGCACTTGGTGAGGGTCCCCATCCCACTGGGTCATGGACCACCCAGGCCCTGTGTTCCAACCATTTCTTTCTGTATCAGAGCCTGGATAGCTGCTGTCATACCCTGAGACTTAGTGTCCCCTCTGGGAAGCTGGCTGGAATCCTGGCCTGGAGAAATGTCCCCAGTCTCAGACAGGAGACAGCAGGAGAGCAGTCAGTGGTCTTTTCACTGCAAGCACATCCCTTGACTGTACAGGAGGTAGGTGCTGGTTTTCCTGCCACACCTGCCTTCCTTCTAGCCCTCAGTTAAACACAACCCCTTACCTTGGGGTTTCCTCCCCCTTCTTTGGCAGCATACAGCATCTGTAAGGCAGATTCTGCTAGTGTCTTGCTCTGGTCCAACACAGTCATCTGTTGCTGATGATTTAGTGTCTTGGATGCCACACCAACTGCAGCTAAAACCAGGGGTTCGAAGTAACTTGCCAGCTGTGTTACCTAAGAAAGCCAGAACAACCACAGGGTGACATTAACCACATTTCCCACTGGAAGTGAGAGGAACCACAGTCCCTGGATGCCACGGGCTGGCTCCAGGAGCACACACTGTCCTAGTGCTTCTGCACTGGACAGCGTTGGGTTTGTGCCCTGTGTCCAGCAATTCTGTCTCCCCTCACCTCCCACCTCCTCTGTAAAGCCACGTGTCTCCTCCCTGGGAAGCACATGGTCCCTTGAGGTCATATGAAACCTTGTTCAAGACTGTCACAGGAGCCATATGCTACATAAGAGCACCCCAGAAAAGCATCTCCTCTGTGCAGGGCAGGAATCCCTCAGTCTTTGTTGTGGACAACAGATAACAAATGGGATGGCACTGGACTTGCATTGCTCTGTTCACCTCTGGGACTGCCCATATTCACAACCTCTCCTCCCTAACCTCTCAAACCACCCTCAGCAGGCTCCAGCACATCCCTGGATGGTGCTCAGCTGTGTGAGGCACCAGAGTGGGCACAGGGACAATGTCACTCCAGATGTGGTTCCTCAGTCCTGAGGCATGAGCACTTCCCTAAGACAGCCACGTGGCCCAACCCTGAGGTGTTTCTTGGGCTAAAGGGAGACATGGGGATCCAGTGCTGCTCTGCAATGCAGTGCCTGTGACAGGCCAAGGGAGCACACACACACAGACTGTGTTTGCCCTTCAGTCATTTCCTTGGGCTCAATACAGTGTTTGCAGTATCTAAAGACACAGTTCTGCTTAGCTGTGTTTTAGTCCTCAGAAACACGTGGAGGTTGTCACTCTGCTTTCCTCAGTTCCTGATTTGATTTACATTCATTCCACGTGCTTTGGGCTGCACATGTATTATAGGGAAATTAGCATATATTACATATGAATGAATATTTTTACAGTCTACCTGCCATCTGACACATCTTCTGCAAAGCCACAACAGAAATCCATGAGGCTTTGCTTCTGTAGTTTTTAGTGGATACAAAACCCCTGTACTATTTTGGGCCAAATTATTCCACCAAACATGCACAAATAGCCCACTGTGGCATCATCTGATAAACCCAAAGCCTCAGAAATTCAAGTGTCTGGGGGGGCTATAAGCAACTTTCTAGGAAAGGGGAAGGCTGGTACTGGGAAGAAAAATGGAAGCACTTCATGTGCTGGAAAATATATTGAAAGGTTTACTCCATCTAAATGACTATGTGGGTAACCAAGAGTCATTAAATTTTAAGTCCTGGTCCGACTTCTTTTCTATCTTGCTTCTCAGATGATTAAAGACAGAGAAAAAAAAAAAAGAAAAAAAAAAAGGAAGAAGCTGAATCATAGGTACGATTTTACAAACATAAGTCAAAGTAAACAGCACTCAGCAGGAAAACCAGGCTCAGCTCAGGTCAACCTTCACCTAACAAGCAGGAAGAGGAATGTGACTCCCTAAGTACCCACCCCTCAGCAATCCTGATTTGTTGCACACCTCAAAGGGCTGGGTAAACCAAGAATCAAAACTGCCAGTAGCTGGGATGTTATGAAATATTTGATGGCTATCCAAAGCTAAACAGAGTTATGGGGTACAATTCTGGAAGAGCTCTCAAGCCAGCAGAGGGATTCCCTTCTGGTATTAAATGCACTGGCACAGAAAAACTTGTGGCTTTTTTCTCCCAGGAATACATCATGATTTTGGGGACAGACATCTGCTAAGTAGGAGTTTGACCATACTTACATTTCATATAACAGAGGGACACATTTACACAAAGCCCCTCACCAAAAACCTCAGTGAAAACATCTTTCCTCAAATGTAAACAGGTTTATTTGGTCTCCGCTTCGAGTGTTTGGGAATTCCAGACCTTCCCTCCTTGCACATGCTTCCTCCTGCCCTCTCAGGAGGAGACCCTGCTGTGGGATGAGGCTGTTCCCCAGGTGCCCCCAGTGCCCCGAGCCCCCGTGGGCACAGCCCGTACCTTGTGACCCAGCTGAGCCGCCTCGCCCCGCGCTGCCGTGGCGATGGGATCGATGAGGTGCCCGATCTCCTGGACCACTGATGTCAGCTGCTCCTGCAGGGCCTAGCAGAGACACAGGGCTCACTCAGCACCACAGCTGCTCCCTTCTCAAGCTGGACAATACTGTGACAACCCCACCATCAGCCCACACTGTGGCAGGATGCAGAAATCCACGCTGCCAGCTCTCTTATGTACTCACTCCTTCCTTCTCCTTTACCCTCTTTCAACCCTCTTCTCCTTTGCCCTCTGGCAGATGGCCCTGCCCCTCTTTAGGTTTGTGTGACAAGTCTGGGGAAGGTGGCTGCTTCCCACTGCAGGTGACAGCAGCACAGTGTCCTTTCTCACTGCAAGGTGCCCAGTGTCCTCCCAGCCTCCCAACCTGCTCCTGCACCCACCAGAGAACCAGCAAAGCTCTGCTGTAGACTTGAAGCTCGTAGGAGAAATCCACTGACTGAGGAAAGACAAAGGAAAAATGGGCCATCTCTGAGGGCCAGAGATGGGGACTGACCTCCTGAGTGCTGTCTGCGGGACAGGAGTAAATGAAAAGCATCTTAATGGCCTGGTCGAGACATAAATACTGGCTTTTAATTCAGAGGCACTGGATGTCTTGGCAGCCACTGGGATTTAGCTCACTCTCAAAAGGCAAGAGAAAATAAATACTACTTTTGCCCTTTGTTATATTCCTGTAGTGCTTTATAAATAAATGCCATTTTGGGTAACATTTATTTCAGTTCAACATGGGGTCCAAGATAACTTCATCGTTCCAATACAAAAGAATTCTCATGTATTTCCTGCAATAATTCCTTTTGCTCAGCTTCATTTGGTCTCACATGGTTTCTGTTGTGCAGAAACCACTTGAATTAACATGTAATTTCAAGAAGCAAGAGCATGAAAAGACACTAAATACCCACCTGAGAACCTCAATGTGGATTGTTGGGGAAGGAGGGGGAAAGAGAGCAGAGAAGAGGGCTGGTGGCAGAGAAGGAATCTTTCTGTGTGAACATACCAACATCAACTTCAGATTTTACTTATTTAAGGATAAAACAGGCATTAAGAAAAAGGACATTTACATCACTGGACTTCTACTAACAGATCAGTTTCAGGAACATCCTGGCTTCCACATGGCAGGGCAGCACAGGAACTCTACATATCAGCTGGTCATGTCAGCACTGGAAGTCAGAATAATATGTGGGTGGCAGCAAAAAATAACTACTTTCACCCCTACTTCTGCCTGGCAATTCTGCTATCTTTCCAGAAGCAACACCCTTGGGCAGTGTATGGTTCTGCCTGGAGAGGTGCCAGCAAGGACACTGCTGCCCTCAGGGGCAGGAGGTTGTGCTGAGTGCTGAGCTCCAAATCTTCCAAGCAGCAGGGTGAGCCAGGCTGCTCAGCACTGCTGTGTGTGTGCCCATGCCATGTCCATGCCCCTTACCTCCACTGAGATGTCATCCCTGGTGGCCAGGCTCTGGCTGACGGCGGCCAGCGACGCCTGCTCGATGTCCCTGATGCACCTGTTGATGCCATCGATGGAGAAGTCACATTCTCGCTGCCCTGGGGCCTTGTCCCTGCCAGACAGAGACACTGGGCTGAGCCTGGGGGAGGAGGCAGCTCCTTCAGGATGCACACAGGGGGTGTGTGACCTGACAGTGCAGAAAGCACATGGGGAGAGCAGCAAGGACCACGGCTTTGTTCTGCCTACAGGACTCTGCCATCTGTACAGAGTACACTTTCACACAAACACACAGACCCTGCTCCTTTCCTGATGGTTAGACAGAAAAAAATGGTTGCCTCAGAAGAGAAGTTGAAATTCAACCTCCTTGGTGTGACCAGACTGGCCCAATAATAAAGGTTAGGATGAAAATGCAAGAGACACCAAGAAAAACATTCCCATTTCTGGACAGTGAGACTGACTGTCTCAGGAAACAATTCCTCAGCTACCAGGTTTTACATTCAGCCCCAAGTATTTTTACCAAAGATTACTTTCTGAGTACTTTGCCCTGACGTGCAGTTTGCTATTTCAGTGCAACTATTACTGAAGATCAAGGAAACTGCAAACACTGCTTAGGTCACTGTTTTCATGCCATTTTGATTTAACCAATATAAAGAGGTTAAATATAAAACTATGCTTTAAAATTTTCCTTAAGAAAGGGACAGAGAGAGTCCACAAATAAAGAATATTCACTTCTTGCTACAGCACTGTTGCAACTACACAGAGAATATTACAGCAAAGAATAAACAGCAAAGGTAATCTATACACTGTCTGACAATATTAGCTACAATTTTCATTTAGTACAGCATTCTCTATCCCATTTCCCTCCGAGTGAACGTGAGGTGGGACCAGAGAAGGAGGCCAGAACACAAACCCAGAGCAGCCCTTGCTGCAGGGTGCTGCAGTCATCAATGCTCATTAGCACCCAGTGCAGCTGGGCAGATGCTGTGCCTACAGAGCCATTTCCACAGTGAAAGCAGCACACTGCTAGTGGCCAGATGGGATTTCTCTTCACAAGGAGCTGCTCAGTTATTGCCTGCATTTTGTTCCTCCAAAGAGGTACCTGATGGAGGTGATGAGACTCTTGATGGAGTCTGAGACCGTGTGGGAGTGCCCAGCTAGCACAGACCACGTGGGAGGGTCTTTGGGGTTGATGGCCAGAGAACGGGCGGTTTTGATCAGCAAAGAGGAGCTCTCCAACATTGTCTTGGCAGAAACCAGGATGGGCTCCTGTGCTCGTGATCCCTGTGGTCAGGAAGGGACAACAACAGAAAGGACATTTAAAGGATTATTTGAGTTCATCCACACTTTCTGCTCCTAAAAGTCTGTTTAGTTAACAGCATGAAAATGGCATTGTAATTTCCTCCACTGCACTATTCACAGATATTCAACACAGAAATGGAAGTAAAACAATCACAGTCCAACAGCTTTCTCTAAAACAGAGTAAGAAACATGTCTCATGTTTAGAAAGGCACCTTCCAGCTGAGAAACAGGAGAAAACTGACATTTGTCTAATCACAGACTACAGAAATAGTGTTGAAAGTATACTTAATTTGTCACATCTCCAACAGGTGTGCTCTTCTCCCAGGAATGAGTTGGTTGGACTGCTAATTCTGAGTGAGGACTGATGACTCTAACTGGGTCATCATCTCTGTATCCACTTTACTGCCAGTACTCTGGCAAACTCAGGTACCACAGACCTGGAGGACACACCTGAAGGTCAATTACAGCCCCACAGCTTTGAGATTGCAACAGTTACTGCATCATCTGATATTGCCATGGCAATATCAATATCAGATGGTCATATCAATATCAGATCAGAGCCTGGCAAATGCAGGAAAAAAACCCCACAAAATCAACAAATCCTTTAGTAGTCTCTTCAAATTCTATTCTGGTGTAGTTATGGGGTTGAGGATGGAGAACTTGGGGGAGAAAGAGAAAAAGCCCAGTGATGTCCTTTCAATCCTTTTCAGAACTAATTAGGCTTCATTTGTTAAAGCTGCTCTTGAGGGAAAAAGGGTATTTATTATCACATGGAAGAATCCAGCTACCAAGGCATGCAGGGGACCTGTGCCATACCACTTGGCTAACAGGAAACCTGCAGCACTTCCTGCAGCCAAACTGTTTTATCCTGCTGGTGGAAAATTGAAGCTCAGAGGTCCAGCAAAAGACAGCAGAATGCCCTGTGAACACCCAGGAGCACAAGGAAACACTTTGGGGTCCGTTCTTTACACTCACTCTCTCCCAACACGTGTTTAATTCAGTATTTTCAGCTTCTGGAGGGTGGAAGTGCAGCATCCTGCCTTACCTCCGTGCTGATCTGTGCTGGTATGCTGACAAACTCTGGATTTGAAGCAAATGCTGTCAGGTTTTCCACAGCCTCTATCAAAGGGGCAGTGGCAGTCCTGCACTTGGTGCGGTTCTCTTCGGAGAAATCCCCATCCAGCGCCTGCAAGGGAAACCAGGATCGACTTCTGTCTGCAAGGCTTTCTTAGCAACATCGAAGGAAGTTGGTTTAATTCCTCCTACTGTGAAACTGCTGCATGTTTGTGATATTTGAAAGCTCCTCCACAAATGGGGCTGATGCAAGGAATGTGATCTTTTAGGTGTCTTTCTTTCCTTAGCTGGTTATTGACCCCAGACTTCAATATGCTGCTTTGCTTCCTGAGACTGAACAAAGGTTTTTCTGTCTCCCGTGACTCTCCTCAAGTTGTGTCTCAGCACCTCATGCTCCAAAGGGTGGAAGTGTCTAAATTCCACCTTTTTGTGGTTTGTGAAGGTGGTTGTTTCCTACAGACCTATTTTTAAATTTTTCAGTTGTTTGTTTGGGCTTTTTTTAAGCAAAGCAGTAAGTTATGGCTCACATTTCCATACAAGTCAACCAACCTTCTTCACAATCTCATAGCAATCATCTCAGCTAATGAAATCATGTTAGATCTGCTCATGGCTTCCAGAAGGGTTTAGAATCTCTGCCTTCACAACTATTATTTCTGCTTGCATGAAATAAAACTACCTCCTGCCAAATTGCTGGCAGGGATCAGGAAAATAAAAACTTACTATTAACAGGAGACTACTAGCAACATAAATGGCTTCTATTTGGTTCTCAGTATTATTCATTTAGGGTTTGTTTTTTTCCTTCTTATACATAAGTAAAGCTGTCAGAAATACCTCCAAAAATCTCCAGATGTTAAGCAACTTAACACCATTAAAAGCCTTCATATTTGGTTGTTTTTAGACTATTCTCATGGTGCAATCTCATTAAATACATCAATGATGAGAGGTCTCATCTTGGATAGGCCAGCTCCCTCTCCCAATATTAATATTACTATTAATATTACTATTGCCCAGTGTTTTCCATCTCGAATTCAGCAGTTTAGCACTGAACGTGTTTTCCGGTTCAGGTCTTCAAAAACGCAATTAATGATCTTTTAAACCACACACACCCAGGAAGGTAAGAAGGTATTTCCACCTGTTCTCATTCTGCCTCAACAGGAATTAGAGACATCCCAAAAGCCAAAAGCACAAAGGAAGAAGGCAGGCCAGTGGAGCAGCGTTTGTACCTTGATAGTTTTGACCAGGTTGGCAGTGCTGTTTGCCACCTCCTTGGCAGACTGCACGAAGTGCCTCTTGGCCACGGGGTTGGCAGTTTTGGAGGAGGCGATGCGGCAGGCGTTGCACAGAGCAGAGGTGTGTTTGGCCACGATTGTGGCAGCTGATAACACCTGCAAACAGATGGCACAACGTCAAAGGGCTGGGACACTCCAGCTCTGCTACAGTTTCACACCAAAACGCCTTGGCTTGGACATAAATGAAGCAAGGTCACATGTCCTAACAACGATGGTCTCGCTGCAAGCCTCGGGAATCACCTGGGATGGGCTGCTTGCTGGATCCACCAAATTCTGGCAAGCCATCTGGATTGCTTGATTGGCTCTGGCAAATTGGATTGGGTCAACAAGACCCTGCTGACCAGCCTGACTGTTTGGGTCCGAGATACCAACCAGGTAAGCAGCCTGGGAATGGAGAAAAGAAGAAAACAATCCTAAGAAATTAAGCTGATCTTGGATAAGCTTGCTCTATGCCATAGCACATAGTGCTCAGAGATTATTCAGAAATCACACTGTGAACTACAATCACCATTTCTTTTTAGCAATAAATCCACCGAAGCCAAGAAAACTTACTCCTACCCTTGAAAAATTGATTCAGTCAAAACAAAACTGTCCAGTGTTTAGACAGCTGGTATCCCTGGAAACATTCTTTTCACTTGCACAGCCAGTGGAGAGAGCCTTAAGGGTCACAAGTGTGGGCAAATTCTTTACTGTATGAGCCACAGCTGGAGGGGTGAGGGGTTCTGTCACCACTGAGGAGGACACCAGTTCAGCAAGGGCACTGCTGCTGAATGCAGGACCCCTCAGAGTGCAGATGCTGTCCCACCACAGCCCAAGGTGTCTGATGGCCAACCCCACCTCCTCTCTCAGTGAGGAATTTCGTGCCTCCCAACAAGGGGGACTTTCTGAACTGTCCCAACCATACCTGCAGATTTCTTCTGGCCATTACAGATAAAATTACCTGTCACCTCCACCTGTCAGTGAGGCAACACAGGGTTAGGTGTGGGGCAGACTGAGTCCACCCTGAGACAATACATATGTGGGGAAACTGGGAGGTTTTCATGCAGAGCATGATCCCCCCCAGCCAAATCCTTCCCTGAGGGGGCTGGATTAGCTCCCTGCTGTTCACTCAGTTATCAGAGGAGTGAAACCACAGCAACCAGACCCTAATTTGCTGTAGCAGCTTAGGAATTTTGGTTATTCCAAAAGTAGAGCTGAAACAGGTTCCTTCTTAGTCCTAATGTTTGAAACTAGCAGTGCTCCTTAAGGAGTCTTACCAACTAAAATAAAACTTGCTTCACCAATTTTAAGTGTAGCTGCTTTTTTGTGCAGTTCTCTGTGATGTAACAGTTCTGAGCTCGAGCTGCAAACATGCATTCCACATGCTGCAGCTTTGCTTTATCCTCAGCAGTTTCCTTCTTGATGCCATTTCCCTTCCTTATCAAAGCAGCAGTTATTGCACCCTGCTCCTTCTGCAGCAGTGAGTGCCCAATTCCTGTGCACCTGCACGAGCACACTGGGCAGCACAAGCTCATCCTCTGCCTGACCACAGGGAGGTGAAGCTCAGACTGACAAACCCACAACAGGAGCCTGCTAAAAAAATCAAAACATACTTGCTTTACAGGCTTCAGTAGCCTTACCTGAGCTGCTGCCTCTGTGAGGCCACAGAGAGCCTTGGATGCAACTCCAACACATTCTCCAAAGACTAAAAGGTCTCCAGTTTTTGCATTCTGGGAAATGCCCGCCATTGATTCTCCAAGAACCTCAGAAATTAAAAAACAAAGTTACCTTCCAGATATGCATCCCTACCACTTAAAGGCAAGTGATTGCTGGCCTTGAGCCACTTGTGGCCCACAAACCTCTAGGACTTGGCTTCCTGAATTTTTGGCCAGTTAATGACTCCCCTGAACTGGGCACATTCCTGTGTGTGGAGTGAGGGACAGACACACAGACCAACACTGGGCTGACACAAGCACTAGTGGAGCTCAAATGACTGTGAGGACACAGAATTAAGCCTTGTTATTTTTGCTGTCACCCACTGCCATCAGAGCCAGCCTGGCACTCAGGTGCATTTCCCAGACTGCACAACAGTCCTGCAGCTGCTGTCGACACACCCAGGATCATCTTTGTCCCTAAATTCAGAAACTCAGAGTAAATGAAATTGCACCTGCACTGCTGGCACCACCTGAATGTCAGAACACGCATTAAATCCCACTGTGTGCCCTGCTGAATTCAGCTCACTTTGGTTTTAAAATTCCAAATGAGGTGTGACTGCAGAGCATTAGATGCAAGACGAACAGGCACACCCACCAGGCACTTTCTTTTTCTTTTAGAGAGGAGGGATCTGAGAATTCCAACACATTAAATTAAAAGGACACCAAAAGCAACCTTCAAAGAAAGATGTACAGCACAGTACAATTAAAAATAAAGTTTCACACAGATTTCCTGATGTGCTGGAGTATCTGGGCTGCTCAGATATTTCTCTGATCTCTTTTGCACAGAACGATACAATGGTATTTCTTTGCCAAGCCTCCCATTCATGCTTTGGGCCATTCTAACACAGCTGCAGTCAAAATATATCACCAAACTATGATGTGCTGTCTCATGCACAGGAGAGGAAGGGAGAGAGGAGAAACTTTAACAGCACTGCATAACAGCCACTTGATTAAAAATTCCTTAGCAGGGCAACGTGCCTTCAAAGCACCCAAAAGCTGAAATTACCTGGAAGAGACCTTTCTCAGGCAGAGGTTCATCAAGAGTGCAGCACACATGCTGGCTATAAACACTGACTGCATCTCCAACATATTTCCTATGCATGTGGAAACTTCTGAAAATTCCAGCACGCTTTCCAATTGGCACAGAGGTGGGAAAAAGGAAATTACCTTTGAGTTTTCCATCACGCCCTCAATACAGTCGAAGTAGGAGAGATCACTCACAGGCTCGTTGGGGTTATCCAGCATCCCCTTCACTGTCTGCAACAACAAAAGAAACCAGGATTGTTGTCAGAGCAAGGCACACCCTCACTGAGGGCTCACAGGCAGCCCAGGGACACCACCCACAGCACCTGAGCTGTGCCAACACCACCAGGCTGATGGTGCCACAGCCTGCTGTGGTTTGTGGTCAGGTGGTGATGCTCAGCTGCCACAAGGCAATCTGGTTTTCTGGCAGCTGCCACCACACCATGACATGTTTTCAGTACTATTTGAAATTCCATAAATGGAATTAAAAGACTGGGAGGAAAAATAAAAAAACCCAAACATTGGTTGGGCTCTGTCTAGAAACACAAAGGGTGACCAAATCAAGTGCATGTCCTCTACTGCCAGCAGATTCCCCCACCATGCTTCCCTCTGTCAGAAAGCTACATGGACTAGCTGGGTTTAATTTCTTTTTCTGAGATTGATTCTGAGTCCTGGAAATAACAATGTGACATCAGTCACATATTCATTGAGGAGAATGAAAGCAATTAGATAACAAAACTTGCAAAAAGCTGAAAAATACAGCAGACTAATTCCTTTATACATAAAACTATCTGCAGTTGGCCTTTTTTCAAGCTTGGAGGAACAGTTTTTCTGCCAAATATCAGGCAGAAAGGACTTTTAATCTTTCCAGTAGAAATAAAATTGTTTAAGAATAGAAAGATACTGAATTTGCTTTCCACCTGAAGGATATCAAGGTGTGATTTTAAACACTTAAACTTTTCTCATAACACAACATTAAGATAAACCTGCAGCAGGACTAGGAATAGCAGGTGATGAATTGGGGCAATGAAGACAAGAGGTGAGAGTTTAAACATCGTAAAGAGAAATTGAAAGTGAAGACTTCTCCTAGAATCTGACAGGTTCCTCAAGTCACTTTGATGGGAGTCTCCAGCCTGACTTCAGGACTGTGTGCTTTTGCCTGGGTTTCCCCTTTTCCAGACATGAATCTAATTCCATACACACAGGATCCTCCACTAACTCTCCCTCTCTGCCTACTGTTTCCTGAAGTTGAAGATGTTACAGATCTTCCTCCTGCCCTTCAAGGCTCTGCTCCCAGTCCATGCCAGCACACGTGCTATTGGCACAGAGCCCTCTGCAAGGGCTTTTTGGGGGTGCTCTGCCCTACATTTCTCCTCTGAGCTCCCAGTTTGCTGTGGCTCATCAGCTGGAAATCCTCATCTGTCACATCCCTGCTTTTTTTGCAGATCTCTCCCCATTAGTCCTCTAGGAAGTCCTGAGAAACAGCACCACATCCCCTCTGCTTGCTCCATTACATTAAGGCCCAATTTCCTGTTTTCCACTTCTGTATTTTGGACTTGCTGCCACTCCCTCTGACCAAGAAGAAAACACTTCCAAGCTTAAGAAGCTGAGAATTCAGAAGCACAAAGAAGCTCTGAGGGGAACTCCTACAACATTTTGGGATGATAACCACGGCCTCAGATATTAAGAACATTCACAATATCCTGGAATGGATTGCAGTGACCTTTGCACCCTTTTGATACTAAGGGCTAGAAATAAAAAGCTTAATTTATGCTCTCTACACTGGCCAGTGCAGATGTTCTTCACAGGCCCCTGATGTTCTGACCTTGACACCAAACAAGAATCATTTAATTTAAATAACTAGATGTTGTTTCCAGCTACTGTAAGCAGCTGTGTCTGGCATCAGTGCAAAACCTTGGAATTAGGTCTTTCAACTGACCCACTATTTAGCCAGTCAAACCTTTCACTCCTGAACAAACACATTACCTTGCCAGAGCCTGCACTGACACACATCCTGTCAGTTTGGCTGTAACAAGGCAGAAACAAG
Organism: Margarornis squamiger; assembly: GCA_035222235.1. Classification (NCBI taxonomy): domain Eukaryota; kingdom Metazoa; phylum Chordata; class Aves; order Passeriformes; family Furnariidae; genus Margarornis; species Margarornis squamiger. Next base: position 17,392,545 of record JAWWTY010000016.1, on the reverse strand, counting down.
GCATCAAAAATCCACACTGAGAAATGTCAAGGTCAAAGATCGAAAGTAAACATCATCTAAAATGGGATGTCAGGAACAATATTCTGTAAGCAGAAAAATTGAGCTGCTGCAGCTCCTTCCAGTGCATTGCTGGTAGTGGGTATGTCCATCTCAGCATGGTTCCTTCTGAAGCCATGGCAAGTAGAATAGTAAGGATTAAACTGTGTCTTTGGAGGGCAGGGAAGGGGAGATGGGGACAGAGCAGCAAATTTCATTCTGGCCCAAACTACAAGATGCCCACACATCAGGTTCTACACTTACCTCATAGGCAATTAAAACCCCTGCCACTGATATCAAGTGAAAAGACAGTGACAGTAGCTGATCAGAGAAAACATAAAGGAAACAAACATTTGGGGCCCACTTTTATTCCTAAGAGCTTTTGAAATACAGTAATACCTCCAGTTCTCTGAGTGCATTATCACATTCCTTCTGCCCGGGGGCTTGCTGGGTGCACAGTGTGATCAGCTGGTTTATACTCTCAGTCACAGCTCTGGGGAGAGTAGAAGGGGAAAAAAAAGGTGTATTTTCAAGTTAAACTATTCCTCTCAGTAAAACTGTTGTTTCATTAACTGTACACTGCATAAAGATATAACACTGGGATCTTCCACTACATGTTTTCTTGTCAGTGTTTGGGTTTAACAGCATGTTGAACAGCTCACCTGTTCCAGCTTCACAGGAACAAAAACATTCCCACTAAAGCATTTGAGAGGGATGCACACCTGAAGATCCCTCCCTTGAGTGCAAACAATTGCAAAGTTAGCCCAGAAGAAAGAGAGGCTTCTTCTCACAGCAGAAGGGCACTGGTGTCTGTGGCCCAGCGAGAACAGCCCAGGGGCTGGGCACAGCTGGCTCTGGACACACCAGCAGAGCCAGGGAGGACACAGCTGGGCCCAGCACAGGGTGGTGGCACCTCCGGGCAAACACTGGTGAGAAAGGGCAAAACACCACCTGGCAGTGGGGCAAGGCCAACCCCCTGCACTGGCACAGGGATGCAGAGTAGCTGCTAAAAGGTATTTTAGCACTTCTCCGGGTCTGACATTGACTGAACCGTTTCTCACCCAGCGCCCCAGAGGTCTTAAAGGACACAGAAACAAGTGGCTAGGATGTAAAACAATGGCTGAATGCAAAGTAAAGGTATGTACCCCTCACTGGCAAAGTCTTGTGCCTTGTCTGACACACTGCATTACACACACATAATCCTGCTACAAATTTCTATGTTCTGTTACAAAATTGTTTTTTCTCTTTAACTAATAACTGATGTTCTCCCTTAGGTTTTATATCCACAGAGAACAAGGTGTGCAAGAGTGTTCTGTTTCTGTGGAAGTTCACACCTCTTGAACACAGGCAAAACCTGACACACAGCAGTCACTGTTGGTCTTTCTGGTGAATGCTCTGGCAATAAGCAAAATTCATTATAACTCCATTCATTTTAGACCCATGACTAAGAACCCAGGGGAGCAGCTTCTAGAAGAAGGGACAATGAGTGAAATTGGGGAGCATGGAGAATGTGCTTTCCTCTGGCCTTGAAAACCGAATGGCATTTGCATTACTTTCCCTTTCAGAAAGCAGGCACTTGATAATGTATGGATAACATGATTACCTACATGGGTGGTAACTGTTACAAAAGGAAACAGGATGTGCTTATTATGTGTATTACCCTTATGTTAAATTCCAGGGCATAGGGAATGGGAACTAACAGGCAGACTTATTTAACTGGGACTCCCACTCCAGTGAGTAGCTTTGGTGTCCTTGGGGAGGTCCTGTGTTCACCTCCCAAACATCAGTGATTTCTGTGCATCAGAACAACATCCCTGAATGCAGACTTCTGAACACATGGCAAGAATGGCAAGTTCTGTCCACTTCCAGAGAAACTTCAGGCAAAAAATGCCTTGTCCACTGTGGATTTTAATCTGAGACATTGTGCTTGTTGACTCAGAGAACATCAGCAATGAAAGAGAGAGAACTCTCAGCGTTGCAGAGGATGCCACGTGTTCTCATGAATACCACAACTACACACCAGGTACCTGTACCCAGGAATACAGCCCATGTACAAGCATCCCTTCCAAAGCCATTTGGAAGCAGGAGAACCAGGAAGGTGGCCCCTCAAACACCAATCCCAGAGTGGAAGAGGACTGCCAGGGCTCTCAAATCCACACCAGTTTTCATCAAACACAGCACAGAGATACTTGGACTCTGCAGGGAACTCAGCCACTGCTGCAGTCCTGTGAGACTGTCAGAGGAAGCCAAGAAAATTCCTCCACAAGGAAGACAAAGCTACTGAAAAAGCTGGGAGTGCCTATTAGAGCTGGAGTAAAGGGGGAAGAAAGCAAAAAAAAATACAAGATTTATCACAATACTGTAGAAGATGAGAGAAAAATGAGAAACCACCTTATTATAAGGATGCTGTGCCTCTTTTTTCATTTTTATGAGAAAAGGGAAAGTAAAAATATTTGACCCTGATCGTATCACAGCAGGATACAAGTGACAGAGGATTGTCACAAGCTGCCCCAGAGGATGTGAGAAGGGAAGCACAGTGTCTCCTTAGCACCTTAAACCGAGGACTGGTACAGCATTTACTCCACACGTTATCTGGGGTACGTAAAGCCTCATGCACACAGCATGGACACACAGGGCATCTAAAGGCTCTGCATGGCCCATGTCCCCTGTTGTGTCACATCCTCCCCCAGAGGGAACATCAGCAACCACCTGGTTTCCCTGGGGACACTTCACTTCCTCTACATTCCCACCAGGAATGCTCTGAGCCTAAGGCAGAAATCCGTGGCAGTGACAGGAGCTCTTGCAACTTCTGATTACCTACAGTTTTCCTAGATGCTATTTATTTGCAGGGAGACAAGATGGATGTCAGAACTTTCACTTTTTTTTAAACAAAAACCCAACCAAACATGACAAAGTAAAGCATAAATTCCTTAGGAAGTCATTTACTAAAGGAGTGGATTTATAATCCTTAAAGTAAGGGCATCCTCCACCAAACAAAAGCAGCATCTGACCCTTTCAAGCACTCCTGATTTTACACACATGCACACTTAGTGATAGGTAGCTACAACACGATTTTTAAGCAGATTCTATAGAAGAATATTATCCAATATCTTTTCTTTCAGGCATTGAGAGGCTTGTCAGAACACAGTAGGGAAAATACACAGGTTCCTTTCAAAAACCAGGCCAAGCCTTCATCTGCTGGTTCTTATTTCCACTGAGGGTAACAAGTTATGCCAGTTAAGGAACTACTCCAACACAAACAACTTTCCTCTGGCCTACTTTCATTTAAATAGAACTGCAGGGTCCAACCACTCAGTTAAGTGTCAGTAGCAGAGGAATATTTAAGCACAACATAAATATCACAGAGAAAAGCAAATATCTCAGCAAGCAACACATCCTTACCTTGCTGCTGCTGCTAAGAGGTTCTTGGCATTAGGAGCTCCAGGATCAACAGAGAGAGACTTGGCAGCCAGTAACAGCTTGCTGGAAGCCATGGAGATGCTCTTGAGGTTACCTATGACTTGAATCTGGTCCTCTTTAGTCTGGAAAGCCACAGCAGCAACATTAAGTGCAGAATTTGCAATAGAGTGTGCTAAAGCCACATGTGGCAGCCCAGTTTGTTTATCCCCCTGAGCCCAGTGAGACAGTGAGCCCCCAGCCCAGAGCAGGGATGGCCCAGAGCCCCTGCCCACCCAGACAGGTGCCTGCAGCTCCACTCCCATCACAGAAAAAGGAACCCACACAACAAAGAGCTGGCTTTCTAACAATGGCTGCATTCACAAATGGGCAATGGAGAAACTTTGCTACTTGTTGAACAATGCCTTTGTTGGCAGGACTCTCGTGTGTCTCTGCCTGGCACAACTGCTTCACATTATTCAGTCTGTGTACACTCTGTATTCCAGCAGCCTCTGTGCCCCCACAGGCTCTCCACTACCTAGCTGGGATTGCTCTCACAAAAATATCCCTCCAGAAAGTCTCCTAGCCCAAGAAAATAAGTTTCTATAAGCCTACCCTAGTCAACATTCCGACTTGGATGTTCTATTACTTATTTTAAGCCATTGCTTGAAAAGGGAAACCTGTATATAAATAATTGCAGAAAAGTGCTGCATTTTCACAGCAAAGAACTGTGATTAGATTCTCCTGTCAATAACCAGAGAAAGGGAATCCATTCTTTCTAACAGTCTGTTCAGGGCTTTATGCAAAGATGTTGCATCTTACTCAGCTGATGTGAATAGCTTTTACTCTGTATTTATACATTCTGCTTCCTCCCTCCCCCCACATTTTGCTAGGCATCCAAAATTGCATCTGTCCAGGCCAAATAACTAGACACAGACAGGGGGCATTCTCTTTTGAGAGATCAGCCACTGGTAACTGAGATGGTTATCATCCCCTGTGTCAGCAGGACAAGCAAATTCCCAGGGGCCACAGGGTCACCAGCAGGTGGAATTCTCTCAAGCAGCCATTTACAGTATCATTTCTACCTCTGCCATCACTGAATTGCCTCAAACAAAGCATTCTACCAGTGAGTGAGGTCCACAGCTAAAGGGATAGTCAGGTACCCGATCCTGCTCAGGCTCAGAGAATCAGCTGTGTTTGGATCCTAAAGCACTTCACAGATCTGGAATCTCAATGATACAGTCCTCATGGAGAATGACCAGCATTGTCTGACCTCTCTAATCAGCTCTGTCTACAAAATATCTGCTCTGGGGACACTCCATAAATGACTTCAAAGGACTGACAAGACCTGCTGGCCAGTTTTCCTTTGGCAATCATTTCCCAGGTTTGCAAGGTCCTCCTAAGAACTAGGGCTAAACTGTCTGCAAGTTATTTTTTCTGCAGGTCCTCCTGTCTCTCCTGATTTAGGATCCTTCTTTATTTGCTGACATTTGTTATGTTAAATCATTGTCAAGTGACCAATTAGTGCAATTCAGCACAACTACACCCAGTAAGACAAAATGAAACACTGAGACTACCAGGAACAAGCTATGCAGCATGGGGCAACATTCCTGGTTGTCACTGAGTTGGTCAGAACAGAACTCTGCCAGATTTTAAGTCACTGAACACAAGTCCACATGCCTGCTGTCAGATCCATGGCCCCCTTCAAATGCTTGCTCTCCTCTGTAGCAGGTCCACAGCACCACAGAGTGAAACCAATGTACCTTTTCCTCCCTCTACTTAAAGCATTCCAAAAGCAGCAAAGAAAGGTGGCAAATTTTGAACAGTGTTCACATAAATTATGTCCCATGTTAGTGCTCCCAACACAGAAGCAACCCTTTCCATAAGCTTGCAGAGGTTCAGCTCAAATTAGTTGCCTGCCCAAACCAGACAGAGGAGTACAAAGTCATATTTCTGAGTGGACACAGGAACAAACACCAACATCCTGAGCAAAATGGAGATGCTGAGTTCCCTTCCTGCAGATGACCAGCTAGGGATGACTGCTTCCTAACAGCATCTCCTGGACAGGCTCACACTGTCCCAATGCACTGCATGTTGCTGTGCCCAAGATAATCCTTGGTCCCAATTAGCATGATCAAGAACTTACTTGTGCTTGGCCAGCCATTTCAATACCAGCATCAAGAAATTCATCAAAATCATCACTGAATTTCCCCGAGGCTGCAGCCAGCTCCCCACTCTGGCCCCGTGTTGCATGGACAACTTCTCCTGCTGACTGGTTCAGGTCTGCTGCTGCCTGGTTCAGCTCACTCTGAGCCTCCTGAAATGACTTAGAACTTGGAGGTAGCTGTAAGAGAGCAAGTTTATTGTGTTTATTGTCCATCATGGCACACCGACCCTTTGTGCTTGGAAAGTGCAACCCAGGTTAAGATCACAAGTGAGCTTCACATACAGGCTGGAGGGGAACACTGCAACTGGTGACTTAGAGCAGTCCAGCTGTGGGACAGCTGTCACCCAGAAATCTGTCCAACAACTTGAGTCCCTCAAGGGACAGACAAATCTGTAAGATTTCCAAAGGACAGAGACAACAATAGGTGTCTTATAGCTCAACTACACAATTCAAAGTGATGAACTCAGTGGTTAAAGTTGGAGAATTTTGGTCTCCAAGTCATCATTCACCTCCACAGACAAGACATTCTGAACACCACACAAGTATTGGCAGCTCTTCACAATTACTTTAAACTGTCTTTGGTAACCCAGGTTTGGCAAAAACAACTGGTTTTACCAAAAGGCATTGCACAAACCTATCAAAATACAATTCCTCCTTCATTCACAGGATAGCAAGGTTAGGTGCAGGAAAAAGAGCTGTTCAAATCATATAACCTTCTGGCAAATTACCAGTGCAAAAAGGGGCGTTTTGGCACAGGTGCAGTTGAACAGAAATACAACAATTCTAGTCCTTGCACAAAATGACCAATCATTTTTTGGACCACAATGCTCCTTCAACTGAATCAATCACTTCTAGGTGGAACAGGGACTATCATTTTTTCCTTTTCATATTCCTCAAAATGTTAAGTCAGAGTTGGCATTGTCAAAAAAAACCAAACCAAAACAACAAACCCTAATACCAGTCTCTGACAACAATTTTAATATTGCCTTCACAAGTCACAGACACATTTCACCTCTCCCATTAAATTAGAGCAGCTGCTTAAAGGTGCATAAATTTAAGCAGAGCTTATATGAAGAACACTTAAGGCACATCCACTAAATAATAATTTGACCCATGGGGAACCCAGGGCTGCTCTTCAGTTCCCTGGAATTTATTTCCATGTTAAAGGACATCTCACCGAATCAACGAGGAGCTTCTTGCTGGACTCCCCGATACTCTTTAAGGCCACATCCACATCCTTTTGCCCAGGCAGACAATTCACACAGTTATTCAAGGAGTGAGACACTGCCTTTGCCACCTACAACACACAAGTAAACACATTCCCAATGAGAAAGGTTGAAATGGTCATTGATATGATCAGCCTCTATTGCACAGCCAGCAATTAACTCCTCCCTTCTGACACTTACAAGACCATTTTTGAGGCTTGTGACTTCCCTGGTTTGCTGACCTGTGGTCCAGCAGCAACTCTTATTTGTGCTCACCCACTTAACAGGACAGAATATATAGAATGCCCCTATACACAGGAATTCTTTGCATGCTACTTTTTACAAGGTCCTGGTGAAAACAAAAGTCTCTTTACAAGAAATTATTTACAGTGCAGGCCAATTATAATGTTTCAAATTAGTAAAAAAAGAACCTGGCACTCCCTAATGTCTCAAAAGCAGTGGTGACACACCTGTAGAAAACATGCACTCTCTTTTTGAACATAACAGGAACACAGATCCTCTCTTTAATAATGATCAGTTTAATGGCTGTTTCACTTTTGCAGTCAGTCTACTCACATATGCTGTGAGTAAAAGCATTTAGCTGCATCTTTGTATATTTTTCTAAAAAAGGACTAAAATACCACCCTTCAGACCATCTGCATTGTTCAACATACACATGGTGTTACTGTCTGAGAGCTGAAAGGAACAGAAAGCTGACATTCCCTGCAGCCTTTTATTCTGTTGTTCTCTCCCCTGTTTAATGCTGCAATTCCCTGGGTGTTTGACAGTTCCTGGAGCTGCTCCAGCTGGGACTCACCTGGGCCAGTCTCTGCTGACTGTCTGCATCCCCTGGGGCAGCCAGGGCCTGCTTGGCCTCCTGAATCAGCATAGCAGAGCCTTCCATCACATCCCTTGCTGAATCCAGCATTGCATGAGCTGCCACAGGGTCACTAGTGGATGCTGCAACCCCTCGTGCTGCCTGAGCCAAAGTCTTCAAAGCCTGAGCAGTCTCTCTGGCAGCAACTCCTACATTGAGATTTCAGCAAGGATTCTATCAGTATTCTTAAAGAATCAGGATTCTATCAGTATTCTTAAAGACAATCTTTGTATTTTATGACACGGATTTGCAGGTAATGATCCCACTGCAAAATAACACTGCAAATGCAATTTAAAGGAAAATCTTCAAACACGAACACATTTGAAGTACACAGCACCATCTGCTTAGAGAAATGTCTGTAGTGGAGCCACAAAGTAAATATTATAGCCCAAAGAGCATGTTCTGGGCACAGCTCTCCACCAGTAACTACATCTTAGTGAAGCACTGGAAGAGAAGAGAAACTAAAACCTGTAGGTGAGGAAAACCACTCCAAGCTATGGGGAAAGTGATTGCCTGCAAGAATGGAGCACCTGAGCTCAGAGCTACAGCATCTCCATTGCTCCTGAAAACCCAGCCTGGGATTTTTTAGAGAAAAACCACAACAGTTCAAGCAAAGAAGAAAGAGATTATTAGCAATGACACAACTTGATATGAGCTGTGAATACAAGCATAAAAAAATAACTGAATGAGGTCACAGAAAGGATGCCATGAAATTAGTTTCTGTGGTCTGTTGGGCCAACGTTAAAGGACATCCACCAAATCTAGTGCTAAGGCATAAGACTAATAATAATGGTCTTATTCCTCTTTTTGAAATTTTTGAAAGGGAATTCATTGCTTTGTATTGTTTCCTACAACTTGAAAAGAGAGCTACTAGATTCAAGTGCTCATTGTCAGCTGTACTGATGTATCTGTAGTCCTTGGCCAAATACCCAGTGCTAACTTCTCATAACTGGGAGAGAGACAGGAGCCATCCTGATGCAATTACATCTGCTTCAAATGAAAGCAACTGTAAGTTATGGAGCCCTGATGAAATTGTAGCCAATTAAATGGTAATTGCCATAGTGCATTTAATCAGTAATGTCAGGGAAAAAAAATTTAGAGTACCATTTGCATCAGCAGGTTTCATTTCTTACAGAAGTAAGGACAGAACATTCTAACATCAAAGAGCAAACTTTTGCCCCTCCTGCAGGAGTGTTTTTCTTATTAAGGTGTTTTTGGTTTCTAAAAGTACAGGTACAACACCCAACTGCAGAACCTGTGTGCCCACATTCCCTGTTGGCTTCACCTCCAACTGTGCAAATGTGATCCCTGAACCAGAGACCAGTTGCACCATCCATGGAAACTGGTACCAGCCAGCAGGAGATGCAGCTCTGAACCCCCCCAAGCCGTCCCAGCTATGTTTGCATCCTGCTGCTTCAAAACAAATCCAGACCCTTTAAGGCTTCTGAAAGGACAGAGCAACATTTCCAGTGGCACTGACCTTTACACTGCAACACATTTCACCTCTGTCCTTCACAGTTTCAGTGGCATATATTTACAAAAACAACAGATGTCCCAGTGTGTTCTCACTGAAGACAGAGCAGATTGCATCACTGGCCTTTTATGAAGCACATGAATCACACCAGCAATTCTTAGTAACTTGCCACAATTCACTACCAGCATTAAAAAAAAAATTGAGTCATTCCTTGAATTAAGCAGTCTGTGATAAGAAAACCCTTTATCAAGTATTTGATGGGAAGGTTTTACAGAGATATCCTGAACAAAACACTACCTGTGTAGTGCTCGTTGCCCTGAGCAGCACAAGTTAACAACTGGGCCATTGAAGAGCCAACTGCTTTGGATGTACTTCCCAGGTCCTGAGTGCATTTCTCGAGCTGTGAAAAATTGCAAAGGACAACATTCTTAGTTTAAGCTCAACTAAGACACACTGGTGTTTTAAATAGTACTAAAAAGTTCCTCATCCCACAAACCCCCAAACTTTGACCACAGCTACCGAACACAGACACAGGTTCTCTGAAACCCAACTAGCACGTTTTCCCTGTCCAGGATAAAATTAATTAATATATCAGGTAATATGAACAACAAAACTATTTTATAATTAGCAATGGAAGTAAATATCTTCATCTGAGGAGAAGGTTGTTGTTTTTTAGTTCCCAAATAAACCATTTCACTTTCTAAGCTTACCAGGCCTGGCTGTCTTAGAACTACTGAGTTCTCATCTTTGCCACTACTGAAAAGAATTCTTTCTGACAAGACTGAAACATCACTGCTACTAAATTGTAATTTGCACAATAGAGAAGGAGGCCCTACAGTAATTCTACAAGTAATTCTACAACAGAACACACATCTGCTGTAGCAGTAACGTCCTCTTCCTAAGGGAATTGATGCAAAGTCCTATCAGCATCATCATTCCCCAAAGCCTCATGACTTGTTTTGACTCTAATATTTAAATTTGATAACAGCTAACTTTGTGTGTTTGTTTTTAAATGCAGAACATCCTTCCTGAATTACAGTTTCTCCTGGCAGAGGTTTCAGCTGTCCTTCCAGCGCTGCCATCTTCGCGTCCTGCAGCTCGTTCTTCAGGGTCTGCACCGTGTTCAGGGCAGAGTCGATCTCCATGGGGCCACAAGCTTCATGGGCCTGCTCACAAATCACACCAACAGCCCTGTCAGCAGCTGGAAGCAACCACCAGAAAGAGGAAATGCTCCAGGCAGACCCTCCCCCTCCCAAATTATCCCTCTCATTATTTTAGAGGCCACTGCGGGCACTCAGAGTGCTACACATCAAGGACCCCAAACTCCTGCACCCCATTGCTAGTCTGGGAAGAGAAGAGGCAGCAGGGCAGTGAGATGCACTCAGGCTGTGCACACCCACCTCACACCAGGCTGAGCAAACTGCTGCAGCCAAGAGGCCAAGTGGATCACAACCAAAGGCACCCTGAAGCTGTGATGTGGCAGCCCACGGGCACCAGTCTGAGCTGCAAAGTTTAGCACTGGCTCAGGTGCAGCCACCTACATGCACCAACCCTGGTTTTGGGCCTCAGGGCAGACACACAGAAACAGAGCAGACTTTTCACTGATTTCATTTTTAAGCCCCTCCATAGTTCAGAGATCTGTGTGTGAAACACAGAGAGCCTCTGCTCCCCTGAGTGTGAGAGATGGCAGCTGCAGCTCGTGGTTACAGCAGTGCCACAGCTGGGCTCTCCCTGCTCTGGCTGCTGCAGGACATCTGCCCTCCCCTCAAACACAACAGCACCTCAGAGCCTGGATGTGCTGCTCTGGGCACCCTCCTCCTGTTTTTCTGCTATGCAAAGGGTAGCAGAGGCTTTTCAGTTTTCTTGTCACTTCTCCCTCCCCTTTATTGTGGCTCAGGAGCCACCTGGGAGTCTGAGCAAACTGCACAAAAAGCCACAGTGAGAAGTGAACGGCGCCTGAGCATGAGCCACTCCCCTGGGGGGACACACAAAGCCACCCTGCTTAGGTGACTAAAGTTAGAATTAACCCACCTTCTGGGAGGCTGTTCTCAGCTCTGCTAGGCTGGTGGCAAGGTTCTTGGCACACTGACTGAGCTGCATTGCTGCTGCTTGATCTGTCACCGTGGGCACTGCGGCTTTGGCAGAGGCCACCATTTTACTTCCAGGCTGTTGAAAGAACAACAGGGAACACAACTGGTTTGACTGGCTCATTTTCCTTAAAGAAGGCTTAGGATTCAATAAAAAAACCTCTTCCTTCATCCACACACTCATGAGGTTCTAGAGTTCTCTGTAATGGCCATGCCCAGCTCTGTCCCAGTGTCACAGTGGTGTGTCCCCTGCAGCAGGACAGCAGGGCTCACCTGTGCTGTACTGGTACCAGCACCTGCCTGAGGCCTCTGAGTGCTCATGCAGACTGCTTGAGAACATTTAAATGTGCTCTTCTGCCATTCAGCACCCATGTGGCACAAGCAGGTCCAGGTGGCACAGATGGCAAATGTGTCTCTATGCTTCTAAATATTAAACTCTGCCGAAACTGTGTACACTGAAAACTAATTCAAGCTATGACAGGGACTACTTCGAATACAATTAAAGTACTTTGCTGATTCTAATGATCACCACTGTACACACATACAGTCAGAGGGGAGATGGATTGATCACTTGAATGACCCAGAGGGAATCATAAAGCAAAATACCTAATCAGAGTGAGAGCATGGTTTGTGACCCCTCTGCCTAGGTGGAACCATAAGATACCTGCCAACAGCAACCACGCTTAAGGCAAGACTAAGTCGTGCCAAGCAATGACCATGTCAGTAGAATTGGTTTCTTCTGTTTGTTTCTTGTAAGGTCAACAATAAACTCCATAGTTTTGCCATCAGTGCTCAACATTCTAATCTTTCTATTCCATTTTTAGGATGTTCTGGGAAAAGCATAGAGTCAAATTTTGTGCTTTGTCCAAAATTTCAATCTAGATCCATTCTCCAGGCTAAATATCTCAAAACCTATGGTAATAGCCCCTTTTATTTCTGAGGAAGGCTGGGGCTGGTTGCTGCAACACTGCAAATGTACCTTGCAAGGAGGTTACAGCAGCATCTCACACATTCAGACCCCTGCTCAGAAAGATGCTGAATTCTCTCCATTTTGTTCTTGAAACTCTTTCCCAGAACGCAAGTGCTACAGCAACCAAAGTCCCTTCTCCATAATCATTAGTTTTCTTGTTACTTTTATCCTCCATTTCAGCATTTCTCACTCCCCACAGATTCAGCCATCTCACCTGAGGAACTGAATTCTCCTCAGCTACAGCTCACAGTTAGTGATGAACTTCTTTACATGGTTCTTAACAGTCTACTGTTTATTTCTCACAAATTAAAACATGCAGCATTATAAAATGCTCTTTGCATCTATTGCAGTGATTAATTCACTTCACCTGGAGGAAATTCTGGCTGGAATTTATTAAAGCAAGCTGGGCACTGAGGTCTTCTGCCTGAGCTTGACTTCCTCTTACACCCTGCACCAGCTGAGGAATGTGGTCTGCAACATTCTAAAACAAACAAAGGGAAAAGATTTTAGTCAATAAATACCAACACCAAACCCCCTGACACTACAACAAGCACTCTCCCCATTCCCCCTTAAATACAACTGTAGCACCCATAGGTAAAACACTCTTGTACCTCCACAGAATTCATTCTGGATTCCAGGGAACAAAATTAATATGCAAAAGGATTGTTTAAGATACGTTCTCCTTAAGAAAGCTTTATTCAAGCTACTTTTTAGTTTAAGGATCCTACAAGACAATCCAAGATTTTATGCAGAATTATGTTCACCAAGTATTTTTAATTCCTTCCCTTGCACGTTCAAATGCCAGTAGTGGAGGTGACAGATTTGTTTTAAAGAGAATGTCTTGCTTTCAGAAAAATATTGTCTTTTACCCACAAGCACCTCAGCCTACATTTCCTTGACCTTCAACAACAAACTTTACAGGATGCCAAGTGTGTATTGCTAAAACTTCACTCCTGGGCTCTCCATTCCTGGTCCTCGTCCACCCATCTCACAGTAACACTTACTGAGCAGGGTAATACTAAACTACCACCACCAGAGAAAGTCAAAAAGTAGATACTGGATCTTCTCTGCTGTCTAATAAATGAGCCCCAAGACAAAATTAGAATGAACTGCAAACAATACAGTGAATCAGCTTGCTTTTCTTTTTTTAATTCATACTGAAATAGCAGCTCTCTACAACCCAATTTTGAGATGTACTTGAGCGACCTTATTTAACTCCAGCATTTCTTAGGATTGCCACCATGACAAGAAGTAATTGCTGAATGTTAATGTGGCATTTAACAATACCTTCTTTAGTGGTTTTATTCTTGTTCCCCACATAACTGCTCTTCATTGCAGATAAAAATCCTTCTACATTCTATTGTCTTTTTTGATTTTTTATTTAAAGGCAATTTCTTTATTAGCCCAAGCCAGCAGCTAATCTGCCCAATATAGCTTAAACACAAGAGAGAACAGCTTCTCACCAGAGTCTGAATTCTAGCTTTGAAACTACAGAACTGTGCTTGACTTCAGGCCCTCCCTGAAATCTGTGGTCTTGACAGTTTTCACCTGCAGCCACGAATCATGGTAACCCCACAGTAAGGCCTGTAACTTATTTTTTCATGGTGACATTTAAGGTGCCAGTTTCTTGGAGGTGGAATATCAGAATAGCAGGATCAGTTGTTAGTTATGTAACCAATTACATAACCAATATGTTAAATAAGAACTTCACAATAATACAAATCACTATTGCTCCTCCATCCCTCAGCTGTGGAAAACTCAAAGGTTACCTGTGTTCCACAGCATGCACCAGTGAGGAGCTTGCAACCTTGTAGTAAGGGGCTTGCAGGGTGTTTGTAACAGCCAAGTAGAGCAGCTCAGCTTTCCCAGGGTAACACAGGAAAGGAGGGCTCTCCAGCATCCACACAGACACACGTGGAGAGTGTTGGGGTTTTGTTCAATCTCTTTTTGAGGTTGCAACAGCATCATGGAAGAAGATCTTCAGCTCCCCACAAGGCAGGGGGCAAGGGTTGGCTGTCAGTGGGCTGTGCTGTGCTCACCTTACAGCTCTGCACGAGTTGCTGGTGGGCTGCTGTGTTCTTATTGGAAACAGCTGCATTCTGAGAAGCTGCGATGGTCTGAGTGGCAGCGGCTGCAGCCTGTTTAGCTGCAATCTTTGGAGAAAGAGAAACAGTCAGAGCAGTGGTAAAAGCCTGAGTAATTCCCAGCACCAAACACACATTACAGGGAGCTCTGACAGTAACAACTTGGACAGATTAACACGTTATACCCCGTAATTTGATTTGCCTTAAGGAAACTCAGCATTGCTCTTCTCTCCAGGTGAAAATGATTTGAACACTGTTATCCATCTCTAACTTGCCAATAAAGAACAAGGGAGAATTACAAGGATTCCATGCTCTTACTCTGCCATAGCTTAGGTGGCAATATGAGCAAAACAAGACCAAGACAAACAGCAGAAATGGTCTGAACGATTATCTCCTCACAAAGGCCAGAGCACACAGGCCAAGCACACACAGAGTTTCACTGCTGCATTAACACCTCTGACCAAGGGCTCGAGGGAGCCAGTTTCTGCTGAGATTGCTCTATGGCAAAGCTACCAAAATGATGCAGAAAGTCAAAATACTGGTATTCCTGAGCCTAAAAGCACTGAGAAAGTCTTCTTGAAATATCTAGGAGTGTTATTATCAACATCTCCCTATTACAACATTAAAAATTCAACAATTTATCCAAGGTATTTCAACATGTTGTACAACACCACCTGGCCCACTCAGTGCAACCAAGCGTGAAGGTCATTACACGTCACTCCTATAACAGCAAAACAAATAAAACGTTTTCCTATAAAACTTTCCTGCATGCAGTTAGAAAATGACAGCATTTATTTCCTCAAATACTCCTGATTTTTAGTTCTAGACAGATACAGCAACTTGGATATCTACTTAGATCTGCTTGTCTCATCTCATTGCACTCGAATCAGACTACTGTAAAATCACCATTCAAAACCAGGAATTAAGAAAGGCTTCTTTTTTCAATCTATCTTTTCTTCATTTTAGTTGAGAATGGGAGGATCAACACTTGCCTACAAGACAAGCTTCCAAGATATCTGATCCCTGGAGCACAGTAAAAGGCCCTTCTCCCTCCTGCCTGTGCTACCAGATGTGATGGATCTTTTTACTTTCATTTCTGCTTCTTTGATTCTCTGAGTAACTTGGCAGTTTGATGGGATATGATGAGATTGAATATAACTCTGTACAGAAATTCATATGATGCTGGCAAATGTACCAGTAGCACCACCAAGACATGTTGTGTGTAAATGACAGATTGTACAGACACACTAAAGCACGAATGAAGCAGTTTCAGCTCAGTTGTTGTAACTTTCTGACCAATGCCTTCTGAATCAAATCCTTACATCCACTTTACTACACCAGTGATACAAAGAGGACTGTGGTATCAAATACCACCATCCCTCATTCCAAGCCTTGTACTCTGGGACTGAGTTTATGGTGCTACCATTCTGTGCTCAGCACTTTTTCTGAAATAGCCATTTCAACTTTCTTACAGCTGTCCACAGATATTAATTACCAAAAGGGAGCAACCTGAAAACTGAGCAATATCCAGTTTCTAACCTCTAATCTGTTGACAATCTTCTTCTTGATGGCATTCTGTGCAGCAGCGTTGGTGGCCACCCGCAGTCCCTCTGCTGCCTCCCTGAGACGCTGCTGCTGATCCTCGTTCTCAGGGTTGGCTGCAGCTCCCTGCACAAGATTCCACAGCAAAAACCACGAGGCTCAGGAAAAGTTATTGGAGAAAATGTGGATGAACAGCTGGGCTTTGGTTCCAGGCAGTGTCTGCTATGTCAGCCTTCATTTTCCTTGTATTATCTTAACCAGAGTTAGAAGAACACTAAAATATTACAGGATTTCAGCGTGGAAAATCTATTGCTAGTGGAAGATTGTTACTGTACATCTTTGGTACTTGGAGGAAGGAGTAAACACTTGCTTCATACAACTTTAGGTGCTTGGGAAAAAGCCTTTGTAAACTGCTTCCCCTGTGGTCTGTAATAATGGACTCAGAGGAAAGCAGGTTTTAAAAACAACAGTTTTTAAAATTCCCAATTCAATATTCCTTGCCGTAACTGCAGTCCAAAACTTAAGGTTTAACCCAGCAGGTTTCCTCCATTTGAAGCCTGAGAGAGTACTGGGAATTCAAAGATATGCCCTGGACTGGAGGACCAGCAGAGTGGCTGGCCCTGCTGCTGTGAACATCATCTCAGTGCAGGATCTGGGGAACAATTCCAAGGACACATTCCTCCCTAGTGCATTTAAAGGGGTTTCCAGCACAAAAAGGCAGGAAAAGGCTAGATGAGGTGGAGGAAGCTGTTGCTAAGACAGAGGAGAGTTGCTCTGCTCATGGTTTCTGTAAGGCTGCTGTGGTTCTGCAGGTCCCTTTGGGTTGGCAGATGGGTACAAGGCTTTGCACCCCAGTGGTCACAGCTCGTGGTGACTGCCCTGGGTGGCCTGAGTCATCACCACCCTACACACAGGAAAGCAAAGCAGGGCAAGAACGGGTTTTTAAAACCAAAGCACTCCACGTAACTAGTAAATTGGTTTTTTGGAACCAATTTTAGGATAAGTCATAGAAGTCAGAGGATAACCTTTTACAGGTTGAGAGCAACCATCCCTCTTACCAGCCAGACCCTGCCTACACCACCCCACACCCCCCCTTGTTCGAGCAGCAGTGCCCCGGTACCTTTGCAGCCTCCACCATGCGTGCCGTGGAGTCTGCCAGGAGCTTGGCAGCCGCCAGGAGCTTCTTGGAGTTCTCCATGTCTATTTCTGCCTCGGCGTCCGACCTCATGGCGTTGACGAGGTCCGAGGTGGCCTGGGCCAGCACGCGCGCCTGCCGCACCATCTCACCTGGGGACACAGCGGCACGGCGCTGCCTGCAGCTCGGCTGGCCTCGCAAAACTCACGAGACCAAGCTCAAGTGGCACTTGCTGCAGTGTTTTCCCACTTGAACATGTCACCCGTGTGGTTCACATCTTAGAAGTCACATAAACAAAGTCTCGGATGGGAACCACTACGGTGGAGATGAAGAAAAGGGTGCAGGATTTGCATTCTGGACAGCAAGACAAAACCCCCAGAGCAGCATTTCTAGATTCTGGATATGCAGCTCAAGAAAACCCCTGCCTCGGCCAAGACTAAAAATCCTGCTTTCAAATCACAGCCAAAATTTCACTCCTTCCATAAAAATTACCCACCTTCCACACGTTCTTCTTTTGGGGAATTACCTTCTGTCTGATATAAACTATACTGAGAATTTTGTCAGAAGAGGCTTGGCGCCATTAAGATGGTTTTGGCCAAACACAAGATGGATATTTAGAATACTGCAGTCATGTTGTGGTCACGGTGAAGCACAGAGATGAAACCACAGTGCTTCTGAAGTGGAAGTTTCCTACCCTTTCTAGAACAAATTCATGTGGTCACTAAAACACACACCTGAACGCCTTCATAAATAGACTTCAACCAATAAAGCCTTTGGCTTTCCATAGGTTATCAAATCAAGTTAGATGTATTTATGTCTAAGGCCTCGTTCTTTTCAAACACTCTTAAAAAAAATCAAAGACAAAACCAGCTTTTTTCTCATGTGTAAAGGTGACTTGTTGGCATCAGAATTAAATACTGGGCTCCTCTGGTCAGGCATAGGCCAAAAAATTACATTTTTCTAGCTGTTATTAAGTGTTGTTATTCCCAGTGTGAAATTTTGCAATTAAAACTTTTACCACTATTTGCTAACTCAGTTCCCAGTCCAAATATTCCACTTGAAAAAAAATCCCTTTAAATGCCCTTTCTTACAGTATTAAGTCAGTAAATCAAACAGAAATAATCTCGTCCTTGGGCAATAACACAGCACTCTCTCTGCTGTTAAAATTGCAACCACAGTAGTGCAATTATAAGTTGGAAACACAGCCTTGAATCTGAATGCCTTCTAACAACTAAGTATTGCAAAGCAAGATATTTGACTGTGAACAGACAAGAAATGCTATTTAAGATCACCTCTTTCACTTCATCCTTCTGTACAGGAGCTGAATCATAAGTGACAGTGAAACATAAACCTGACATGGTTTCCTGTGCACATCTACATTAATCAGATTCCTCAGGATCCTACAGAGCATTAGAAAACCTTTCCCACAGCCTTCGATTTGAAGATTAAGAGGGGCTTGGCAAATATTCCTATGCATTTTTTAACAATTGTAACCTCTCATGTTTCTCGTGAAGATTCCAGGGTCAAAATACACTGAGAATTTCACTAATTACTTCCTTGTAAAACCCTCTAGAAGTGTCTGCATGGCTCACATTTCCTGAAAAAACAGACACATCTGGAAGTTTCCTCTCTGAAAGGTAAGAGCCAAGATGACTCTGCAACACAAGATTACTGTGTTCATATTGACTGTAACAGTCACAGCTGTGACTGAAATACTTCCTTTCCTGGCCTTGCATTGATACAACATGAAAGAAGAGACCAAACCCATACTATTCACCATAACTGCTTTTTAAAACTGCTCCCAGTTTAAACTTTCTATGCCTTGTCTTGGTTTCAATCCTGCCCATCCATACTGCTGCTACTTCATAACATGTAGGACTGTGAAATGTCATCATTCTAAGCAATTTACTGGTTCTTTACTAACAATTCCTACTGGCTTGGCTAAATATTAGGGGTGGTTCTGGAAGCTGCACATTTTAGAAGCATCACAGGAAAAAAAAGCAGAAATAAGTTTCAAAACCTACAACAAAATCTTTGCATGATAAAACCAATCCCTGTGAAGTGTTTGCCCAGGTCCTGCCTTCCCATTTGGAGCTAGGCAGTCCTGATACAATTCTGTGAAGTGAAGCAGTGGTAGAAAACAGACTGCCACAGTGATCCTTCAGCATGATGCTGCTTGTGTTCCCAGAACATCCCCTCTCCCCAGCACACAGCTATGTGCATTTTGCTGATTTAACACCACGGGCTGGATGCCTGCCCATCACGACAGCGCCAGCCTGCAAGCAGAGGACGCATCACAGGGGGATTTTTACCTCTCTTCTTTGAGAGGTGCACGCCTCTGGGCAGTGGGAAGCTGCTGCCCCTCAGAGACACTTACCAGCATCCCCCATGGAGCTGAAGATGCTCTCTGTGACACACATGATGGTGTCTGTGGCCTGGTCGTAGCGGCCGATGGGCTCCCCCCGGCTGGCGAACTGGCGCACGTGCTGCAGGAGGTCATTGAGCGCCTGGCTGACGATGCTGGCAGCAGCACTGACCTGCTTCAGCAGCTCACTGTCATCCGTGGCAGCCTGGCAGGCCCTCACACAGTTCTCCACAGAACGGTCCACCAGCTTGCCTGCCTCGATCAGCTGCTCCTGGCACACCGGGGAGCTGATGGTGGGGCTCACGACCTGCCAGGAGAGGACACAGCACTGAGAATTAACACCGACACATAGCCCGGGATGGCTGGGAGTGCCCAGCAGCACCCAGGGCAGGGATGCCTTGGCACCTCAGGAGCACCAGCAGCCTCACCTTGGCACAAGCCACAAGCTGGGAAGTGGAGAGGGCACACTGTGTGGCAGCAGCAATGACCCTGTTCTGCAGGACTGTGTCCTCAGCGACCTGTGCCACGTTCTTGGCCTTCAGCACCAGCATGGCAGCAGCGTTGGCAACAGCTTTGGCCAAACTCATCAGCACATCCTGGTAAAGCAAGGGGAAGCCTCAGTCTTACCAGCAAAAAACTGTACACTTAGCTTAGGTTAAGATCATGTCTCCTGAAGGTAAGAAGTCCTTTTGTGTGAAAACTTCCCCATTCTGTTCTGTGATGAGCAGCAGACATAGCTGTGGCTCAGGAACCTGATGCCTTTCTGTGCTTAGTACAACCCTTTCTCCATCCACAGGAGGAAGTTACTGCACTGAAAGAGCACAGACTGTCGAGTTTTCAATCGGCTCAGAGTCTGCAGGAAGCAACCTGTGTCCCAAATTGCAATATCTCCACTTCTTGAGAATATACTATTAGTGCAAAAACACCTGGAGCTCAGCACTACCCACGTGATAAATATCTGCCATAGGATGACAACCTCAACCAGAGGAGAGACAGGACTTCAGTTAATAACCAGATTCAAGGACTTCATTGTGCTTAACAGTAAAAACAACAGCAATTAGGTTTTTGAAAATGCCCTTTCCAACCACAATCTTTATACTGTCCATGATGTAAACACAGCCCTACAGGTTATTGCTCCTAATCAAAACAGGTCTTAAAAATAATTTAGTTCACTCTGAAACTGCGACATTAAAACACACTCAGGTGTTAATTCCTACAGCAAATAAGTTCAAATAATTTATTCCCATTTCCCCACTTAAAACCCCACATTCCATGTACTTCAGTTTTCAGTGGGATGGAGTATTCCTGATGCCTGTACTGTTAAAACGACCTGCCTTTCCAGAAAAAGAAACACTTCTGATACACTTACACATTATTTCAACTTCGCAGCAGGCAAAAACCTTGCATTTGAAGAACTGAATCTCTGGAAAACTGCTTTTCATTTTGGTGTTAGATATGATAAACCATCCCTTTCCTGACCCACCTTCTCCAACACTCCACAGCACTCACAAGAATGCTTAGGTTCTTCCTCTTGGCCAAGAGAGGGAGGGCTGCAATACACACTCAACTGGGAATACAAATGAGAGCTCTGAGGAAACTTGCAGACGCATTTACTAGTGGGTCAAGAGTTTAAAATGCCCTGTAATATCAGCTCACATCTTGCATACAGTGCACTCCACAGGTCTATCTGTTGCTGTAAAGTGTCTTTTCTTGGTTCTGGTGCAAACCTGTTCTTGGCATTGAGTGAAAAAATCCAGGCATGTTTTTACAGAGCATTTAAGAACAATGGTCTTCAACTGCTAATAGCAAACACTGTTAAGTCATGAGGCACTGTAAGGTTACAACTGGTAATACTATTCATCTGAAAGAAGTTTTGTTTGTAATATTGTAATTTTCTTCTACTCACTTTACCAGAAGGTTTTATTAACTTTTGGTTTACACACATACATCCAGACAACAGCAAACACGCACTTGAAAACTACTGCATGTAATGAGGAGAAATCCAGTGCAAACAGCTCTCCCTGAAGCATGAAAGCATCTGGATGACTCACAGAACCAAGTAGGGGTCCTTATGAAATCAGCACTCTGTGATTGTGTAATTAAAAACTACTTCAAAATGGATTAACCTCAATTAGTCCAGAGAAACTCGAGCATTTTCTAACCCCCCTTTGGGAAGCCTGGCCTTGTGCAGAGACCTCCTCATTAGAAAACTGCACAGCTCAGACAGTGACGAGCAGCCTCGTTACCTGGAACCTTTCATCTGTTTCATTCTCCCCAATCTGTCTCAGTAGCTCCCCACTTGCTTGTCCAATGCTTCCAGCTGCAGTCAGCACTGTCTGGCGGGGCTGCAAAAAGGAAACAGTGACATGCATTCAGCCAGAGAAAATGAGCTTTGCCTGAAGTTCAGGTTTCCTCCAAGAAATTCTGCACCACCGTGGAAGAAACAAGCCAAAAGAAATTCACCACAGAAATACTTTGGAAAAATCTTTACTTTCCCACATGCACAACTGCACATCCATGTTTCAGGGGCTTCATCTGAGGTGCTCTCAGAATTTTGAAGAACTTGAATAGACTTTGCTTTCATAACTCAAAGGGTAATTAAGGATGGACAGTCAGGAGATTCATGTTCTTCAAAATAAAAATACTTGAAGAGATTTAAGGCAAACTGGCTCCAAATTATAACAAACCAATCAAGGTATTTTATCCCAGTCAGTACATACTGTCACTTCTGCAAAACTACAACATATGAATTAACTTCACATTTTATGTGTCAAAGCAGACAAAGAGGGTAAGGAACAAAGTCATGAATGAGGACGTCTCCACTTTCTACTGAGTGACAGTGTTGTTTGAAATTTCTACCTAAAAGAGAATACAGTCCCCAGATAAATCAACTGTTTATTACACAAACCAACCTGTGCACACAACACAGAACATTCTAATGCCAAGGTGCAAGACTAAAGGCCAAAGCCAGGGGCAGATGAAGGATTAAGAAGTAGCCACAAGGGCACTTTATGTGGCACTGAGCAGGAGAGTGCAGAGGCTGAGCAGCCTCAAAAAACCCACAGCCATGCACTTCCCAGAGGGAACTGAGGAGTCTCCACCTGCTCACCTCTCCTGAAGTAGGTTGCACAGCCTTCAGCAGGTCTGACACAGCACTGGCCAACGTTCGAGCAGCTTTCAGGAGGTCTTCCCCACTTCCAACTTCATCATCCATGAGAGCAGCAAGCAGTTTCACACCTTTGGACATCTCAGTGAGGTTGGAGGAGATGGTTGTGATTGCACATCCCACAGCAGTGTAATCAGTGTCCACCGGGTCCCCTGCAGAGCAAATGTTTTCCTGTGACCAGAATGCTTTAGTGGTTAAAGGGGAAAGGGGCAGCTGCCACAAGCTACACTCCTGGGAGACTGAGGGGACATTTCAAGAGAGACAAGTAATGCCTACTACGTAAATTGTCACTTTTAAAAGTTAGACTGCTATAAATTGTCTGATTTCTACATTTTGTCTTCTGCAATAACCTGTCCTCTAATAGAATTTCCCTTCACACAGTGCAATTGCCCAGCAGTCCGCAGTGTCAGCTGTCCTCAATACTGAAAGAACTCAAGGTAATAAAACCCTGTCCCCTTCAAGCCACTCACAGCTCCTTCAACTTGTAATCTGCTGAAGAAAAAAACCACTGTCAATAAACACATAATAATCTCTCTACCGTCAATAATGCTTTCTTGCAGTGAGCTTGCAAACACTCTCTACTTTATTGAATAAGCATGATAATATGGAGCTCCATCAATGACTGTACAAAGTTTGTTCCACACATCAATGCACTTGGCCACTGGGGAGGTTTAAAGACAATTTTTCTGCAGCTGCTCCACACTCAGTTCATATGTTGCTTGATTTAGATTAGGAGATGCAAGGCAATCCCTCCCACTGAAGTTTACCTGCTGTAAGGTTAACAACAGATGCGGTTCCTGCAGTGATTGCATCAACCTGAGAGTGTATTTCATGCTTTGATTCATCAACCTTGTTCTGAACCCACACTCTGGATGCCTGAAGAGCAATAACAGGGAGAAGAATCAAGGATTGCAGTGAGGCTCTGTAAGAGGGGATACCATGTATATCTCCCATTCCTTCAGGAACTTTTCAAAGTGAAACAGGACAGCCACCAAGCCCTTGCAGTGAAATATTAAAGCAAACATTTTCTTCTGCTGCCTCCTTCACTACAGATTTGCTATCACATTTCAACAGCTGCCCTTTGAAGGTAAAATGCCATCAAGTGCATCCATGAAGGCTAAACACTCCTGACTGACAGTCCCCAAAAGCCTTTTGCTCTGTCCTCCTGCCCTAACCTGGATGAGGAACAACAGAACCAGATTATTTTCTTATTTTTCATGTGGCTGGGAGGCAGTCACTCCTGTCACAAATATTTGTGTTTAATTGTACTCGTGCCCACAAAACAATAGCATTCCAGGCATGTTTATGCAAGGAAGTCTGCTACATCTCATCTCAGGAGACAGGTAAGAGTGAGGTGGAACACTGTATGTGAATTCCTTAAAGAGAGCACAGCTTTTTATCCCATTTTAAAAGCTTCAGCGATACCACTTTGGATCTGGGGACAACAACTGCACTGACCTGCAGATCCCCCCCGAGCAGTAAATCCCATTCCTGTGAGGGCTTAGGAACACTCACCATGTCCTGCCCCAGGGGTGGCAGGTTGTCCACCTGGCTGAGGTCAGCCTGTGCCTGCTGCACTGCATGCATGCTGGTGTTGATGGTGCCCATGAGGGCCTGCTGGGCTGAGGTCTGCAAGGCAAAAAGGGCCAGGGCTTGTGCTGTGCCCCAGAGGGCACTCCAGGCAGATGGCACATGGGCACCAAGAGACAGAGAGTGACAACAGCCCCACAATCACACCAGTGCAGTGGAGAAAGCAAATCTCTCACTCAGGCTTGATTTCACCTGTGCCATTTCACACTCCTCTGTACTTCCATACATTTATGAAGTGCTCATTTATAAAGTTTCTCAGGTCAAACAATGACCAACAGACACACACAGAAACCCACCAAGCTGTCTTACTGACCTGCACTCAAAGAACATGAGAACCAAATTTACTTCTAGGATATCATTATTGATTTCCTGGGACAACCTGCCAATGAAATCAAGGATGAATCTAAAACTAAATTGTCATCAATATGCTTAAGTTAATGGAAGGCTGAGAGTTTTAGGATGGTTATCTGTGTTGGGTGTCTGTGGCACAGTGTTGGCTGCAGGGGTGGCCCCAGTGAGAACAGCCCAAGGGCTGCCCCACAGTGGGCACAGCTGGCTCTGGACACACCAACAAATGTGTCACCTCTGGGAAAACATCCACCAGAAAGGGCAGGACATCACGTGGCAGAGAGGGGGAAAGAGTGCCAGAAACAACCCTGCAAATGCCAGTGCCTGAGGGGCATGTGGAGGAGGTGCCCAAAGCAGCAGGGCAGAGATTCCTTGGCAGCCCCTGGGGGAGCCCAGAGTGCAGCAGGGATTTCCCTGCAGTCTGCTGGGGCAGATATCCACACACCCACCCTGCAGAGAGCCCTGGGAGAAACTGCAGCCTGAGGAGAGCCTGTGCTGGAGCAGGATCTCCAGAAGGAACTGCAGCCTGTGGAGGACCAGCAGTGGAGCAGGATCTCCAGAAGGAACTGCAGTGGAGGACCAGTTTTAGTTTTCATCTGTTTCTCACCATGCAACTGTATTTTAACTGACAATAAATTAAATTCATTTCCCCCAAGCTGATTCTGTTTTGCCCATGGAGCTAATTGGTGATCTCCCTGTCTTTATCTTGGCCCATGCAGAGAGAAAGCTTTTTTTATCTCATGCATCCCACACACACACACACAGAGCTCACAAAGGAGTACAAAAGCAGCTGGGCAGGCATTTGGCAAAGAGTCAAGGGCAATCCACTACACATTGGACACTTCTAGTAGCATCTCATCATCTTAGGCATTGATTATATTTCCTGAAGATGTTTTAGGGCTTTTGAAAGCCTTTTAATTCAAATGAGAAAACACACTACCTGCTTTTAAGCCTCCTAAAAAATTTCTAAATTGGTGGGCTAGCGACAAGCTGAAATTAAGCCTTCTCCTTAAAATTGCTTCCTTTTGCCAGTCTTTAAACCCATTTTTTTGCCTTTGAATACCGGTTTAACTACTTAGAAGCAAAAAGAAGGCTGGAAGAGCCTGCTTTAAAGAAAACAAGGAAAATGTGACACTCTGAATACACCAGGGATACTCAAAGCTTATGTTTGGCAGGCAGTCCCGGCCAGGACTCTGTCCCTGACCCGCCCCCAGCACAGCCCAGCTTCAAACCCGACCCAAGGGTTCCCAGCACAGGGCAGAGGGGTTGCTCACAAGCGGGGGCATGTGTCCTCTGTGCATCTGGCCCACGGTGACCTGCTGCTGCGGGGAGGGCATGATGCCCACGTTGAAGGTCTCGGGGCCGCTGGAGCCCGAGCGCATGACGGCGGGCAGCGCCACCGAGCCGTGCTCCACCTTCCCGCTGCGGTTGAACTGCTGCTGCAGGATGGTGGACCTGCAAAACAAAACCCAGCTGCCAGTCAGGGGGCCCCTGCAAAGCTACTCCTGCCACGTGGTGTTCTTCCCTTTGGGGCTCTGAACCGTGTTTCACCGCGTTTGGAGACGCTGGGAGACTTGACACTTTTCTTTCTAAGTGTTTTGTAGAAAACAGTAAAAAAAGCCAATGTGGGGCTTTTGGCAGGGCAGTTGTTGCGAGCACTGATGAGCAGGCACCAAGGAAAAGGCAATGTGCAGTTTGGGTGCACATGGCACAACAGCTTTACTCCTTTCAGATCCATGACAGACACAACCAGAACAAGGTCTATGGTGTAACAACTGCTTTGTTTCAGTTGTATCATTGACTGATCAATGGAAAATAACAACTGCTTTGTTTCAGTTGTATCATTGACTGATCAATGGAAAATACAAGCATGAACCTTGTGGAGATGTCTTTTGCAAGCAGTTCCTAGAACTGGGATAAAAACTAATATTCTTTCTTTTACCTTCATACCCACAAGCACACACAGTGCTTGCTAATAATAATTGGCAGTCTATCACATAATGGGCTGGGGGCAGGATATTTTCAAGAATAATAAATAAAGTCACTCCCATCTATGGTCATGAACTGCTTTGCCAGATACTGCTCATATTTAAATATGATTCAAGCTTTAAAAGAAGTGTTGACAGAAATTCAGGCTTTATAAACAACACTGCTTGGGGAGAAAGAGTGATTTCAACTGTGAAAAAAATCTGGTATTCCTCTATTACAAGTTCTGAGCTTCTCTGCACAGCATTTAGCTGACAGTATATTCTGGAAGTGATTTGGAAAGGGCCATGTCAAAATAAAGCCCATCTGAACATGTGTGACCCATCAAAAGCTGAAATTTCACATAAAGCCACACTAAATATTAACAAATCTAACTCCTGTAAATCGTGTGCTCAACCATAAATCAAATGGACTTTCCACATACAGAGTGCTGACACCACCATCCTCAGAGCTGCAAGAGGAGCCTTGAGTGGCTCATTACAGCTCACAATGTCACAAATCTGGTTTTATTCCCCAGTGCATGGAAAGATTTAACCTTCCTTTCCCCAGGCATGGCCAGCTCTACAGTTGTGCTTCTTGCTGTACTGGGTTCTCTCCCATCAGAGCCATATCCTGCCCCTCCAGCACCACACCCTGACCTGTCCCACACCTCACACGTGCTGGGTTTGTCTGGAGAACAGGCCAGTCCTGCTCTTAACTCAGTCTACAGATACACTGACAACAGTCATATTTACTGCAAACCACGGAACTAGGAGACACAAGCAACTAAAACCTGGTAAATCCCATTTTTTGCACAAAGATAAAAAAACCTAATACAACATTTTCAGCTCTGCTTCGTTATCCCCCTCTCCACCCCAGCACTTTACTGAATTACAGCCCGAGTTCCTTTGGTCAAGGATCAGGTTAGCACAGACTGGTCCCACTGCTGGTTCCCTGAACTAACAATTTTGTGACAAATACCTGCTCTTCAGTCCTTGAAGGAAGCTAGGAGGCTGCTGAACTGCCTGGGGACAGTACTTCCTTCTACTGAAACACTGTGTAGAAAACCATCCTTTAACAGTAACAACTGTACTATTTCTTTTGAAAAAAGCTGCTGCAGCTAAAAGTGGCCCTCAAAGAAAGAGCATTTCCTCCTGGGGTCCACACTCACTTCTTAGGTGAAACAGATTCTTCCAACATGGTTGACTCCTCATCACCTTCAAGCCCAAATCTATCCTTACTTTGTTTCTGGAAGAGGAGAAAAAAACTTAAGTTAAACAATGTGTTGATTTCTGTTTTCTCTCCACAGTTCCCTTGCCCTTTATCACAAACTTAATCAAATAATCTGGAGAGCCCTGTCTGGGGAGGGAACCTCCCCTTCCCACCAGGTGTCCTGCAGCAGCCACAGACCTGGCTCTAAACCTGGCAGCACATAAAGGACAAAAGGCTGCTGGTCCTTTTTGAACAAAGGTATAAGGAAGGTGCTGAGATAATGTCATTTCTCACAGAGAAAAAGGTGTTCTGAGGACCAAGTGATGTGCAACAGG
The DNA here is from genome assembly GCA_035222235.1 of Margarornis squamiger. Lineage (NCBI taxonomy): Eukaryota > Metazoa > Chordata > Aves > Passeriformes > Furnariidae > Margarornis > Margarornis squamiger. Next base: position 17,364,591 of record JAWWTY010000016.1, on the reverse strand, counting down.
AGCAAATGCCAGCACAGACAGGACATGTGCCATCTCCCTTTCCCATGCTCTTCTAACTCAGAATTTCAGGCTGGCTCAGGTGCTGCAAGTCGTATTTAGCATCTGAAATGTTACTACACGGTGCAATCTACGAGTAGGGAATACATACCCATAGTAGAGACAATACATGTAATGCTGTCTCCGAGTTAATTTATCACAGGTACTTTGAAGTTCTGGACAGTCTGCACACCTGAGTGTTTGAGGCAGGGTTTTTATAGTCGTATAAGGGGGGTTACATACACAAGGGCAGTAAGTCTAAACCACTAGAAACAACAGGAAACTACCATAAATCACAGAGGTAGTGCCTTAGAAAAACAGTCTATTTCTACTTGTGACCTGGTGCAAAGAAACTGTCTGCTTTCCACGTTGTCACATGATTTGTAGACTGAATCCATACATTGTATGCAATATTTAGATGTATATAAATAGAGGAGGATCCACTCTGACCTTGGTACATTTAATGAGAACTCCTCATGCACAACTACACACACAACTCTGGAGAGAGAGGTTCTCACTATTATAGTTCAATGATATACATGAACTGAACCTCCCTATTTCTAGTCAAGATTGTGCTTTAATTCCACATTAACGTGAAGGTAAAAAATACATTTAAGTTAAAAATGGCAGAGGTTACTGAAATTCAGGGTTCTCTGTCAACTGATGAGCAACCTGTCACTAAAAGTGCAGGATGTCAGGGGTGGGGAACACTGCACCACCAGCACTTCAGCAGAAACCAGTGTGCCCACCAAGCCACAGCAGAGAGAATGAGCTGGAACCCTCCAAAACACAGCCAGAATCAACACAACAGAGAAAACAGGGGCCTGGAAATGGTGAGCTGCAGGTTCCCACACCCCCCTCGGGTGCTCATGAGTTAACCTGCCTCTAATGCATTCATTTGACACTGGCTGTGCCAGCAGATGGTAAAGAAACAACATCAGGGCTGGAGCAGAAATTCACACATCCCTACTCTATGAAGACAGAAGGCTGCTTTCATCTGGTGTTAGAGAGCAAAGCTGCTTTTGACTCAAGTTTTAAACCATCTACAGAAACCTGCAATTTATGTGATGTTTATTAAACCTGAGACTGACAGCCCCAGAGCAAAAGGCATGTGATGAATTCTGGCAATCCTCCTCAACCCCTTATTGCGTAACACTTGATGCTGCATCCTACACTGTGAACAAAGGCAGTGATTCCTCCTGAACTAGTTAAATTTGTCATTTCTTTGTTATTAAAATCCATTACAGTAAATAATGGTGTAGGTTGGTTGAATATTAATAAAGTTAAAATTTGACAGGAAACAATCAGTGCTATGAACCAGCTCATTTTCCTACACAGCATGCCAAGAATATGACCATTCAGCTCCATGCTTGTTGGAAAACTTGCTCTTTTTTGCTGTTGCACTTGTTTACTTGTGAATATTTTTAATGTATATCAGCCTTTCCTCTCTCCTTTCAGGCACATCCCATAAAACCAAATTTCAAGGTAGTTTGGCCTCTACACAAATGCTGATTTTATCCCTCTCTGAACAACTGAAGTCTAAATCTTTGCTTTATTAATTACAGTATTTTTAAAGCAATATATTGTTAGGGGGGTTTTGTGGTTGGCTTTTTGTGGTTTTGGTTTTTTTTGCTAGAAAAACATTCTCAGCTTTGCTGCATTAAATACAGGAGCAGTTGGACAATTATGGTGCAGTCCTTGCTGTAGTTTTAAACTCTGCTTCTAGGGAATGATTTCTTCCCACCTAATTCATCCCCTTGAACCACAGTTTAAAATCCAACTAATAATTGCAGCTTTGCAGTCCTCTCTGGACATACAGTGAGAGCCATCAGTTCACCTTCCAGGCAGGAGCACAAAGCCCTGAGTGCTGTACTGAGCCTGGCCCATGGAGTGATGCAGTCAATAGCCTTGATTTTTCCAACACTGACTGACTTACAGGTAATCATAAACAACTCCAAATGTAAGATACAGCACTGACTTTATGAGAAAAAGAACTGCAGCTTGCAAATATTTGATTTTTTGTACTGCTTTGCAGTGATTTTTACAGCGTTTTTGCCACATGTCAAGATGATAATACTGTACCTTCTTTAGGATGATATCAATGTAACCTGCTATTAACTGAGAGATCTGTTCTCCTTCAGTGGTCTGTACTGAGTAATAGCTTTCCTGATATTCACCAAAATCCTGAAGAAAAAGGAGAGAAAACCCAAGACCTCTTTGAAAATGCTAAGTAAGTAAATGAAGAAACAGTACTAAATAAGAGAGAATTCAAATTGTTTGTTTAGTCACTTTGTTATATCCACCAGTACATTAAACTCCCCCAAGATTCTACACCAGGCTATATGGGGGTGAGGGAAGACACAAGAATGCTTCTTTCAGCTTAATCACAGAAGTTTCATAAATCACTTAAGAATGGAGCAGAGCCTTTAGAATTTAATCCTAGAGCATAACCCTCCACGCAATCAGAAATCAGAGGCACATGAAGCAAGGGAATATAATTTTCTAGCCTCTGCCTCTTGCTCTACCACTTTAAACAAGCTTTTCATATCCAAAACGAATGTTGCAGTGGTCTCTTATGGACCAAAAAATTAACAAAACATCACATTCATGAAGCTTCTCTCATAACCACTGAATGCATGAATGAACCATCTGAGTTATTTTCATATCTTGCCAGTCACAAAGCACATTATGAATGACAAGCACTGTAACATTTCCCACAGGTGAGACTAAAAGTGTTTTCTTAAATGTTTCACTAATTAGGCACAAACCAGATTTAAACAGTGGTTTTTGAGAAGATTTAAACAGTTCTTCTGGGGAACTGGTCTGTCCAGAAGCACCAAATTACAGATTAACCCTAGAGAAGCCAATTTATTGCTTGAGGACGTGGTGACCCTACATAGTGCCAGAAAATTGGAGAGAGAACAAGTTACATGGCAGAGGCTGCTCTCAGCCCATCCTTCCCACTCCCCCTGCCACACAGAGCCCTGCTCCTCTGAAAACACACAGAAGGGTTACCAGAGTGAAGCTTTTTGGGGAGGCAGCCCAGCGCTTCACCGTCGTCAGTGGCCACTCCTGCAACACCTCCTTGGTCTTCTCATCCACACGCATCACCGAGTCCTTGGTGACACCCAGCAAACGAGGCACCAGCTTGTTCTTGCCTTTCATTTTTTCCTACAACAAGGTGGGAAAGGTTTGTTTTCCAGTCAAATGTAGCTTGCCATGGGAGAAAGAAAAAGCAAGATGGAATATACTGACTAAGGGAAGCACCAGGCATGCAGATGATGACAATTTCAAACTGCAGCCTTAGTTTGTCTGCTTATAGACAATGACCTTCTAGCAATGCATTAAGAAGCTCTGGTCTTTAGTGCATCTTTACCATACAGATGCAAAGACAATCCCTCTTCTCAGTCCTCCAGGCAAATGAAACATTTTAGTGATTTCCTCAGTCCTCCAGGAAACTGAGACATTTCAGTGATTTTCTCAGTCCAGGAAACTGAGACATTTCAGTGACTGAGGTGACAAGGCTTTGCCCAGTGTGCAATGTGAGGTGAGCCATAGGCAAGGCCCCAGGAGGGTCCCCATTACCTTGACCAGGAAGAAGGACACCCCGTAGGTGCGCAGGGAGCGCGCCAGCTTCACGTACTTCACTTTGGCTTCGATCTCGCTCATCTCACCACAGTTCTTGTGCTCCTGGAACGAGAGGGAACAAGCACCAATTAGGCAGAATCAGTGTTTGTTGGGAACAAAGACAGGGCACTGCTTTTATCTGTCTCAGAATGCTTAGTTAATAATCATTAGAGTATTGGAAAAAATACTGGGTAGAAACGGTAGCAAGACTGTCACAGAATTCCTCACATCAGAGCCCACAAACAGCTCCTCTCTGACCATCCTCCACTCAGTGTGTGCCTCTGACCCAGCACATTCAAACCTTCTGCCACAGCTTTAAGTCCTGGGTGTTCCTGCTAGCTGACACTACTAGGTTTCATACCATTAATGCCTCTTCACTCAGCTTTTTGAAATAATTTAAATGTCCCACCACCTGTATTTATTTTCCAGAAACAGACTATTTATTCCTGCTTTGTGCCCTACACTTCTAACTCATGAGAGCCTCACACTTTGTACTTGACCATTTCTCATCTCTTGTAGGTACTTCCAATGGGCTTTTTTTGGCCAGTTGCAACATTATCCACAATCCTTTTCCATCACATGAGAAGAATTTTACAGCTGAGGAAGAAACAATGATTTTTCTAAATTGTTCATCCTGAAATACTCATCTGGGTGTGTCTTGTACCTCAGTCTCTAGTTATTATTTAAACATTAGTAAACTTGATCACCTGTAAGGACAGCTACCCATCTTGTGAATTCAAGCTTCCTCTCAGCATCTGCTCTCCTTTCCCAGACCATTCTGCTGAAAACCATACCCCAATGTCTGCTATTTAAACACTGTTTGTGGGGTTCCCTGTCCCACCCCATGGCCCCTCACATGTTCTGAACTCCCTGTTGCCAGCTCTTCCATGGCACTGAATTCAACACCACTGAATTCAAGCACTGAGGAGCACAGCCTGAGTCTTGTGTTTGAACAAGACATGAACTTAGAACTGGCTTTCCTGCATCTATTTTAGTACAAATACACATCTTTACATTTCAATACAACTGACAAGAAGAGCGTAGAAAACTGAATATTCACTCTCTCCTTTTAACAAAGTATATCGGACAGCCATCAGTGAAGAGAAAAGGATCAGGATCAAGTATTTTATTTCTTCAGGATTTGATAAAGTAGAAAGATATAAAGCTGTCAGGTCCTTTACACTTGATATAATTCAAGTATACACAGAGTAGACAGCTGGGAAAGCTCTTGTTTTTCTTACAGAGGTAATGAAACTATAGGAGGTTTTTCAGCCTCACCATTACCTGAAATATTCTCTTTTCAGCCCCTCTTTGTTTGGTATATTCTTTAGGCAGGAATTCTTTTAGGCTATGGAAAAAAGAAAAAAGAAATAAATTCCAAAGTTAATGGTTCCTTCTTGAGGAGGGTTACTTTCCATGCTCCTTTACTGGCAGTAAGTCCCCCAAACTTCCTAAAAAGGGGGCAAAACACCTAAACAATGAAACAGAACTCTGTCTAAACCAGGGTGAGAGCAAGAGGTTACCTCTCATAATTAAGAAAAAACACTTTAGTTACACCCCCATGTTACACTGCCATGTTTTGAAAAGTTATCAAAAGGAAACAAGAGGTGGGACACTTTCCATTTTAAACTCTGTGATGTGTCTCAGCAGCTCAGAGGGGTTCACGTCTAAATCCAAATACACCTTTTGTGATCTGGGAGAAGGAGACATCAGAGCTGAGCCAGCTCTGGAGTTCAGACACTGCTTTTGCTTTCCAGCAGCACTTGGATTTGCTGATATGTGGGACCAAATTCTTTCTCTGTGCCTTCCAAGAAGGGTTAGAACACTAATATTGCACTGAAAAACTAGAAAGCCATTTCAGTGGACACTTAAAACCAGCGTGTTGTCTCAGAAACAGAGTCAAAAAGAACCAGCTTTATTCCCTGTGCCTCTCAGACACTGAGGTGCTCAGAGCACAAAGTCAATTAAATCATGACAGAGTTCAGGCAGAAAGAATCTTTAAACACCTCATCTGTCCCTCCTTGCTGTGTAATAACATAAACCCTTCATCTCAGCCAAATGTCACCCTCCCCTGAGGACATACCAACATCAAGCTTTAACAAACCACAGGTCTTTTCTGGACTGCACCTTCCCATCTGGAATATTCTACTCTCATGAAGCTGTGTCATGTATTCAGCAGGTCATTTGCCACCTGAGGAAACTTCCACAGTTAAATAATTAGTTTCTAAGGATTCCCCCTGCTTTGGACTGTTAAGAATCACAGAAAAAGTCTGACTGGAGAATCTCCTCCCCATTTTGCTTCATTCAGTAAGCAGGCACACCATGAATGCTGAAAGCCAGCACCACCTGCTATGATACAAAGTTAGAAGTTTTGAGAAAGATGAATTGTTTTAAACTAGACTGGCAAAAAATGTGCTCAGCTGTTCTGTGGGAGCTGCTTTGCTTATATATTTGGAGGGGATGGACATCTCTGTTGGATTATTTGTTTGTTTTAGTCCTTTTTTAGGTTGAGTTTTTAAACACAAAAGCCTGCATTGCAGACAACCAGCTGAAAGACTAAATTGGGATTTTGGGTTCTCTTCAAAAATACCATTCAGTACTGAGATCACTCATTCTGTCCTTTCCATAAAGGTCCAGCATTACAAACCAAGGCAGAACAACTGTCCTTGCTACTCTTTTTTCTGCTGTTGTAGCACTTACATCTCTCTAAGACACGATAATGAGATCTCTCCTAGGACTTCCTACACAATGAGGGGCAGGAAGGCTGAAGAGCTCTGCCTTTTCTTTGCCAGTGTGTTTGCAAATACAAAGGCAAGGGGTGCCTTGCCAGGTGCTCCTTTCCCATCTGCCCATGGACAGGGGGAGCTCTTTATTAGATATTCCCAGCATATTTAATCTGTGTGCCTCTGCAGGTGCCATGCCAAACTTCATCTGTGTGGCAAGGGCACAAAGAAGGGCTCTTTGCAATTTGATAGTTTAAGAGCTTTCACAATTTACTTTGGCATGAGCTTCAAGGAAATTCCAACCAGCAATACCAAAGTCTTAGCAAGATGCAGGCAACAATCTTCCTCTGTGCCAAGAATAATTCAGCAGCAGCAAAAAAAGGACACAAAAGGTCTCTCCACATAAACATATTGCAGAGATGGCAAACTAAACTAGGCTCTTCCAAAATAATTTGATGAACTACCAGTGCCACTCTGTTATGTGCTGCTTTCAGGGTGGGCTGGCAGATTCTCCTTAAGGGATCTGCAGCATCCTGAGGTTTCAGCAGTGAGTGGCTGATACCTCTGCAATGGATTTCACATTCTGAGCTACCCCACACAGCTTTATAAAACACAGCTAATTCCAAACTTGAAAAGAATCAATGTTTATGCACCAAGAGTAGAAAACAGTTGGATGAAACTTTAGAAAAAAACTCACTCTTTTTCAAGGGGAAGAAAGAAAAAAACAACCCCAAACAAATCAAAACGGTTTTTTCCTGAAAGGACAAAAGATGCATTTTCAGAAAAAAAGAATCAGCATTTATCTACACTCTTTATAAATATTGTTCACAATGAGCCAGGACTGCTTGGCTTGCTTGGACTCACAAAACAAGAACATGAGGTCTGACAAAAAGGCTGTCACAGAGGCTGCATAAAGCCCAGTGCAGACCCTAAATCATAAACATGGACACCTCAAATTAGAAGACAAAGACTAGGGAATTACAGCTCTGGAGCAGCTTCCTCTACAGAGGATGAAAACTGAGCTACTTCTAAACCAGAAATCCTTGATTTTATAGAACTGATTACACACCAGGAGAGGGAGTAACTATACTCGGTGACCTACAAAGTTTGATTCTAATACAGTCAAGGCCCTAAGTGAAAACAAAAAAATAGCAGAGAAAATGCCCTGCAGAACATAACAAGGTTCTAAATTTTGGAATTCTGGTTTGAAATGATTCCCACTGGAGTAACAATCTCATTCTAGAATACAGTTCAGTTATTAACACCTTTCATTTCTATTAGGATTAAAAAAAGGTCATGAACATCATATGTATGATGACTTCACTCTGTGATGGACTTCAGACTATCCAGCATTGCATACAAAACAGAAATATCATCCAGCCAGCAGCTTCAGTCCACCATTAAACACAGTTACTCTATGGGAGCTTAATAAAAAGAACCCTAGAAAAACTTAGAAAAATGGAAGCAACTGAACCCTGTGCAGCACTTTGCAATTACTGCTTTGAAAATTAAAAGCAGCTATTGCTGGGAACATCTAACTCTTGAAATCCCTACCAGGACACAACATCAGCTTATCCTGAGCTAATGCCCAATGGTTTGCTCCAGGAATACTCTTGAGTGAGTGGAGGGACAATGGACAATCCCAGAGAGGGATTGTTGTGGAAGAGCTCACAGTTCTAGGAAATAAAGCCCAGGGTACCCTGAAGCTTTCACTCTGGGCCCCCAGAATTCTTACAGACATCAGCAGGTCCAGCAGGACACTGGGCCAGTCAGTGGCAGAAAACAGTGCAAAGAAAAGCTGATTATTAATGGGAACTGAAAGCTGTTTGTTCTCAGGCCTGAACTGCTACTTCAGGAATATCCTTCCAAAGTGAAGAGTTTCAAACACTCAGTGTCACAGCCCTGCATGTTCCAAAGCATTGAGCATTTTGGGGTGATTCCCTGGGGCACAGCAAAGCCCAGCCCAGCTCCCAGGGGCAGCTGGGGCAGCACTGAGCACTGCCAGTGCAAACCCAGCCACACACCCACTGCTCTGGGCAGCCAGCTCAGGGATTTATGAGCCTCCTGTGATGGACTGTGCAGTAAAAAGCTTTCTGTTACCTTCCTACATTCCTTTGCTCACACTTTGGCCCTCAGTTAACTCTGCTGCAGGTAAACCAAGCAGAAAATCAAAATCAGTGGGAAAATGGGACACCTAAATTTCAGTCACACTAAACTTGCCCTGCTGACAGCACTGAAGTATCACAGGGAAGATGAGAGGATGGGCCAGCTGTAAGCAGGACTTCAGTCCGTGTCTGAAACAAGGAGCACAGTCCCAGATTTCCATCATACACCACCAGGAAAGGGTCAATCTGAACAACTGATTAATGCCACTAAACAGGCTGGAGAATTGAACCTCTAAACATCAAAATATTCACTTTATTCAATGACAAGGCATCTTTCCCTTCTTGTGTTTTCCTGGCAAACCAAACACCTGTGATACACACTGAACTCACACATGGCATTCCTAAGTGCAGGCAGAAGCAGAATTCCGAGGAAGACCAAAACCTCAGTTCTCCCAGATTAGCAGGTAGCTGGAATCCAGCTGTGTGCTCAGCTGGCACCCTGGGAGGACCTGGTGGCCTGTGCCCTCTAACAGGGCACTGCCAAAGGTCCCCTCAGCAGATGGGGCTGCTCATCTGTGCAATGAGGCTCCTGTGACAGGGACACTGGCTACAGAAAACACTCTGAATCTCATTACCTCTGCCTGGAGCAACAAAATGTGTTCAAGCTGTGACAACTCAACATTAGTTACACTTGAGGTCACCCAAATTTAGAAGTTAGAAGTGTTTACTCTAAAAATCCAGGTTTGTGTTTGTGTTCTACATGAGGTCCAAACTGGATCTGTGCTTGAAAGCCTCCAAACTCACAGGCCTTCTCAAAGGAGACGGGATGGGAACCATTCAGAATGTCATCTCGAGCCTGCAGGAGGTAAGCAAAGACACGTCAGGGACACCCAAAGGGACTGTTCCACCCCTGAAACTCCTTGGGAGCTCCAACACAGCCAGCCACACAAACACACTGCCCTGCCTGAATGTCTTTATTCTTCCATTCTGGATGTGTTTATGACTAATAAAATACACAAAGGGCTAAGTTATTCCATGGTGAATACCTACGGAAAGTTTTTGAAACTGTGATTGTAACAACTTTGATCAAAAAGAGAACTTGACACCCACTTCATGACAGATGTGTAAATAAAATACACATCTTTACATATTTACATACACTCATGTGTATGCCCACACATATACAGTTACATATGTGTGTATATACAAGCATCAAAAAGCTTTTATCTTAGTGCCTCGCAACAGGAGGGAGAATGATCTCCATAACAAGTACATAAAAACTAAATTACTGTTATAGATATGGCAGCAGGAGAAGGCACACAGCATTTTTCTTCCTTTTGTGTCAACTTGGTGGTCATAGCAGATGACAGGTTTTATAGCTGTGGCAATAGAAGTCTCACCTATCCATAGCCAAAGCAAGGCCAAGGCAGTATCAACACAGGCTGTCATAACAGGAGCATGAAGGAAATGTAAATACTGAGGTGGCAGGAGAACAGCTCCCTGTGACAGCCTGCTAAAGCACTTGGGAAATGTACTGCTCTCACACAAGCAATGCCAGCTTTGTCTTCTGCCACAGAGCTTTAAAATGTAACTTAGAGCAGCTCCAAGTCTATCATCAGAGCACTCCATTTTTATTTTTTTAAATTTTTTTTAACTTCATTAAAGAGTTTAAAAGCCTGCTTTTGCTCACACTGCATTACAGGCAACCACAATGGCACCTTCAGTTAAATAATATATTCTGCATGAAGCTCTTGGCTTTGCTAAGCACCTCTAGGAGCTCAGGGAACCTCCTGGGGGTTACGTGACATGGTCCATGTGACAGGAAACCTCCCTGCCTTGTGTGCTGTCTGGGTGCAGGGCTGGAAAGGATCAGGCAGAAGAGAAAAGAGGTGAGGAACAGAAAGCTGTTTGCAAGACTGACCTGAGATTCCACACAACACAGAAAGCACCATCCAGAGAAGAGGCTGGGGAGAAGAACTAAAAAGACCAACTTGAAACTGAAGACATGCATGATTTTAAGGAAACAGGACATGAAAGCCAGTGGATTTTTGGCTGAGTGTCCATTATTGGGTTGAAAGTGTCTGGTTAAAAAGAATCAGTAAAGCCTCTGTACTATCATGTTTTTGGAGGGACAGACAAAAGAGTAAAATCAGAGCACATCCAGAACTGGAATTGTAGAAGATGGAAGTGTTTCAACAACGAGATTTTTCTAACTAACCTCCCCAGGTTTCCTCAGACAAGGCAGAAGGTACCATACCTGAACATAAAGCAGGTTAAGCTGAACAGGATCTCTCGAATCCACGTTCTGGTCTGAATAAAAGAACTTCCTTCTCAACAGCAGCGTCTCGTTCTCATCGACCCCCTGCTCTCGGAAGGTCCTGCTGTGATCCAGCCAGTTCACTGCAACAGGGCACACACAGCATGAAATGAGACACACACTGCTGAACACACACACACACTGCTAGCACACACTGCTGCCAGTGCTGAAGGCTGCTGTGATATCTGGCATTTCCACTGGAGGGGGAAACTCCACAAAACTTTCACTTCCAAGTCATCAGTGCTGAAGGTTTTGCTGCAAATGAGAACTGACAAACAGCCCTGCTGGGAAAGGAGAATATACTGCAGCATAAAGCACATTAGTGCTGCTGAAGAAATAACTACAGTAATGATTTAATACTAAATTTAGATCTTTTAAGATGCATTGCAAAATGAGTTTACCATATGTTACCTCTAGAACTATTTTTCTGTTTATCTTTCTTACTCCTGAACCCAACTTTAAAACATCTTCCTGCAGGTAGTTATTCTTAAAGGTGAAACAAAAAAAGTGGTTCTCATGACTTAAATCAAATACTGTCTCAGTTCTTTGGCAAACCCCATTTACAGTTAAAATTTATAGCTTCAAAGACAAAACTACTTTTGGATGGCTTTCAGTAGGCATCAATATTTAAATACTCAGGTTTAATGAGGGGACACTTCACACTTCAGTTGGGATATCCCTACAAAGAAGTAGCAAGAAGCACTTCCAACACCCACTGACTCTCACAGAGGCAATAAGTTGCCCATTTATCCAATTCTAAAAGCAGTCAGAGACAACATTTCACATAAAAACATACAGGAATCAACTGAGACACACTGAATAATTCAGAATGCATTCCTGTGTAGTTTTCTTGCATTACACTGTGGAAAGACAGCAATCCCAGAATCATCCTGGAATACATTACTCACAGTCATCATCTGTGTGAAGCTTTGCCTTCAGTTTTTCCATCTTTCTTTCATCACGTAACAATGTCCTGTCTTTCTTTAGTGTTCCTGTACCCTCCTCCTTCTTCTCTTCGATGCTTTCCTGGATTAAGGAATATTCCTCATAATTTGTTATCCCTGGAATTATAAATAAATCCAGTGCTTGTAACAATAAAAATGTAATGTATTTTAGGATGGATGAAGTACTCTTTTTGAGATATTAAGACACCAATGGTTAATTCCAAATCCAGTAAAGGTGCCAGATGAAGTGCTAGACCAGAGAATGGGGGATGAGAAGAGCACTCTACAACCTCTGCTTCCAAGACACCTTGCCAGTAGCTGGCCTTGTCCTCCCAACATGTCATCCCTTTGCCATATGCTGCATTTGTCACTTTCAGAAAGGTCTTGAGGTATTGAAGCTGCCAGTTTAAAACCATGATGGAATTTAAAACAGCAGTAAATTCCAAAAAGGAGACATGCCATAGGAAATTCCCATTCCTGGGTGCCTCCAGTTACTCCCTGAGGACTGAGCAATCCCAGCTTGCTCACGTGCTCTCTTGCAAAGGAAACGTGGCAGAGCCCACTGAGGAACAGAAACCATGTGAAATATAGGATTTTTTTCTTTTTTAATGTTAAAACTCAACCCTGCCTATGAATTTTACATGAAACTGAATCAATAATCAGTTCACAATGCTCAGCATACGTGCCAAGCTGCTCTCAGTTCTTTGTTCTGCTTGGTTTGTTCTCCTGTTTGGTAAAGAATGTTTATGTTACACAGCAAATTAAATGCTCACCTACAGGGCCACATTCATGAAAATAAGTCAGACTGAGTTTTGAGGTAAATCGTTACAGCACATTAGAATCCAACATGGAAACACTCAAACAAAATTGAAATAGATGATTCACTTTCCAAACAAAGCAGTCTAAATCAAATTAAGGCCACTTGAATTCTAAACGTGATTTAAGCCAGGGCTTAAGATTTAAATTAATCCATGTTGGAGGCATGCTAATAGTTCATTATGAATTAGCTTCCAAAAATGGCTCTGTTTAGCTAAATACTGAGCCAGACTGTAACTGACAGGACATATTTTTGCCCAGATGCTCAGGATGGCTTCTCTGTGTTGTTTCACAGCTGATATACTGTGATCAACCCTTAGAATGACACAGAGCCCAAAGTTTAGGGACATCTCGAGGTCAGTGGTATTTACCTTTTCTCCAGTTAAAAGTGAGTATGAATTCAGTTCTAATTCTCTACCACACAGCAGGAGAGCATATGTAAATGCAACATATAATAAAAAATTGGCAAGTCAGATAACTTTGTGCCTTCAACTGCTCCATGCTGGAGTTTAAGGACACATCTCTGTGGACTTTGATAAAACCCGGGCACATTTCAAAAATGTGTTTGCTAAACAGTAACTTCCAACAAACTTAAATTTATAACGTGTGCCAATTTCTAGCCAATCATACACATAACATCCTAACAAGCAAAATTAAAATATGGCAGAAAACCAAGGTCTTAATTAAGCATGTGGGTCCCAAAATCTTACCTATCCTGCTGCAAATGGTAACCAGCAATTCACCGACTGTTTTAGAATCATCCACCATGACTGTTTTCACTGAACCATCCAACATTCGGATTTTCTGAGGTCTCTGTTTCTTTTTGTACTCTAAGATATCCTAGGAGGCAAACACAACTGTTTCCAAATGCTTCTGGAAGCCACCACAAGCCAACCCACTGCCTCAGATGCCCAAAACAGGACTCCCTTCCCACCCTCCAAGCTGGATTTTCTCTTTTTTTCACAGCACAGGCAAACTGACTATTTTAACAAACTTGAGAAGTAACTGCTTTTAGTTCTGCCAGTGTCATTTTTCAAGAACCTGTCCTAACTGGCAAGGCCAAGCCCCAGGGAGGGCAGGACAGCCCCAAGTGCCTTTGTGCTGCAGAGCCTGGCTCAGCACTAGCCCAGCACTGCAGTGCCCTGGGGCAAAGCCAGCTGGCAAAACGTGAGCAAGTCTGACCTCAGCACACAAGGAACCAGCTCTGCAACACAAGGTCACCTCAAACAGAAAGCCTGTAGGAAAGGTTATTTTCCAACTCTCTGTTAATCATTCTCTGAGGACACTCCTGAGCACAGCAGCTCAGTCACCACCTGAGCAGGGAATCACAGATATCTCAGGCACTGCAAAGAAGAGGACTGGGCCAAGCTCAGGAACAGACTCAGGACCCTCCTACCCCTCCAAAAGCTAAACATTCTCCTTGCTACTTAGCAAACAAGTTTTCTAAGAACATGGTGATGAAAGAGGCAGCAGCCTTGCACCATACCCCATTCCTCAGCATGTAATAATCCAGTGTTCTTCCAGCCTCCAGCCATATACCTTTTCGAGGATCGTCATCTGACAAGAACAATCCATAGTCAGAGGCTGTGGAACAGAAGAGACACAGAGCCATTGAAAATATCAACCCTAATAAAGCCAGCGTGGTTTTAGTCAAGGCTGTTCAGCTTCAGGGTTAAGCCTCCATTACAGTGACCTTCCCTCCTTAATGAACTTGGACAGACATTCTTTTCTGTGCTTCACAAAGTATTTGGTTTAGCAGCAGATGGGGGATAGGTCAGGCTTTGTACAAGACAGGAGCAAGAGCTTCACTAAGCAAGAACACATCACTTCTGCTGTGTATTATATTTGTAATCACTTCTCTTTGAGACAACCTTTTCTAAATGCTCACAGGTCTGCTTTGGAAATGACTACCCCAAAATACCAGCAGTTTGGCCTTAACCATAGTGTGCTATTTCAAGCAGCAGTTCTATTTTCAAAACACACTTTGCTTTCAAGCCTCCACATAATGAGTTTATTATAAACTTGGGAATCTTTTTGGTAGCTGATTCAGGTTTAGGTTTTTAAAAAAAATACAAGGCTTCTAGAATTATATCCATAATGAACTCAGGGAAAACTTGCATCTCTTTCAGGCTAAACACTTGTCAACTGGTTCTTTTCTGTAAATGATAAAACTTTCACTGCCACAGTAAAATAAGCCCTAGCTTTGGCTTCAAAGACTGAACTCCAGGTACACAGAATGAAGGATCATGACTGTCAACTCAAGGCCTATGCATGTGCAAGAAGAACCATTTATATTAACAGCGTTTACCTTAATCACATGGTTACTTATGCAGTTATAGAAAAGACCTTACACTTAATTATTGACTTACAGATACACAATTACAAAGGAAGAATCCTTCCAAAACCAACTAAATAAGAAGAAAAACTTTCCCTGCTGACCTTAATTAAAAATTCCCCTAAAAGTCAAGTGTGCATACAGAGATGATGTTTATGATCCAAATTCAATACAGAATCACTTCTGTAAAATTTCAGAGTTTGTGCCTATAAATAGGTTGAGACCTTTAAAAGCACACAAAGAGTCCTGCACAGAATGGCCAAGGAGGCACAGACTGCTCTGATTCTCATTGCTGGGACTCCTGCAAATGAGAAGCACCTCTAAGTAATGGTAATATTGTCCACCCCCGCTAAGTTTTCCTAACAATTCAGACAAGGTTTTTGAGACAGCTGTGAAGGTTGAGAGCTGTGCATGCAGCTCAATAAACCCCCTTGAAGGAGCACGTTCCAGTGGCATTAAATACAGTGCAGCACCAAATGGTTTCAAAGGGTCTGAAATTTGTGACAACTTGGGCTACATTCAAAGCAGATCTTTTGTCCAGGGTATTTCACACTCTGTATTTATCTCATTGGCTCAATAGGTAGAGACAGTTCCATCAGATTAACACCAGCAGCATGGTGACTATGGCATGCACAGCTTGGTGATGCTTTAAGTTATTAACCAGTTTCAAACATTTCTCTTTGCACAATTTGGAGCTATCCAGCTATTCCTCTGTAATTCATGGTGTCATTTCCTTTGCTGAGGCACAAAGTAAGTCTGCTCAGATTTTCTTAAAAAACATTGCCACAGACACTGCTTTAAAAAGATGATACCAAAAAATTGCTCTCCAAGCAGGGAAAAATCAGCTTTCAGGCAAACAAGTTATTTATTTAAGAAGTCAAAGTTCCACAAAAAAAAAAAAAAAATCCTTTGTGGGAAACCCTTTGTCAAGATGGAAGGAAGAAAAAGAACTCTGCTACCTCCTGTTGCTGAAAAATCTGTTTGCACTTGAAGCCTTTCACTCCAGATCCTTAGGATTTTAATAATAATAATAAAATAATAATTAAAAATCCAAACCCACACCAAACCCTCCAACCTGAAAGATAAATGGAGGAACAGGACAGTGTAGAAAACCCCATGGGTCTATGTGCATTTTCAAGCCAGCCAGAGAACTGCTTAAGGACAAAGACAGAACTCACCTTGCCCTGTCTGAGCCTCGGGCACTCGCTCTCGGATAACTCTGCAGGCATCATACACTGCAGTGGAGGGTTCAAACTGCATGGTCTTCACCACATTGCACTGACGGACACAGATCTTCAGGGAAAGAGCCACCATGGTGCCAGGTCCCTTGGGAGCTCCTACTCAAGCACCTGAGGAAGCAGGAAAGGCATTGCTGCTTAGAATTTTCCATTTAATGCTTCAATACACTCAACGCTTCATTAAACAAATGAAATCAGCTCAGCAGAATTGTATTTATTCAAATGCAGTTCTGTATAAAGTCTCATTAGTAGCATGAAGTTAGAAACTCTCCCAATCATATCTTTTTCTTGGTGTGCTGGAAATTCATTTTCCCAAAACCTGTGTAAGTGTACTTAAATGTCAATACTTTGGCTGGGGTAGGTCACAATGGAGCACAGGAGAAGAATACACTGACTGGGTACATTGCCAACATATTTACTGCTGACAGAACATTATTTTTCTCTCACCACACCTTTTTATTGGACTGCTTAGATTAGCTGGGAACCAATAGCTTAAAATAACCCCTTGATGAAAAGTGGGATTTTCCTAGTGCCTAACTTGTCCTTTCTGAAGGTTCCAAAGTGTGCAATACAGTGTTATGGTTTTTCTCAAGTCTCCACATAGATGTGCTGGATGTTTTTAGCCTGTTGTGCAGCTACACAGAGCTGTAAAAATGAGTTATTTTTCATTTCAGTTCTATTTCAGAAACTACACCAAATTCAACAACATTTTTCTACAGAAACAGGAAGCTACAGATGCTTTTTGTATTGTTTCATTCTGTAGATAGTCTGGGTTTTGTCTGAAATGCCTTCCCTTGCTGTCCTAACAGTCCAAACCTCTCTTCCATCATTCGACTTTCCACAAGGATCTCCAAGAACTCTTCAAAACACAAGTCCTTTCTCCAAATCTACCAGAATCCCCAAAGAACTTCTGCATAAATGTATGCACATGTCTTTAAGAAGGAGTTTTCCAGGGGATCCTACTGAGTATCTGGAAGAGGTGGCAGCTTGTTTTCCTCATGCTCAGGGGCCTGACTGCTCTTCAGCTGCCCCAAATCCCTCCCAGGTGCAGAGTCCAGCAATGTATGGTCACTGCAGTCTGCACCACCTCCTCTTGTGTCCCTGACTAGCTCAGCTTGGTGACCAGCAGGTCCCGGTGTTGCATCCCCCTGGCAGGGCTGTCACCTGGCTCAGCAGGTTATCCTGCTTGCACTCCAGAGTCTCCTGCACTGTCTGCAGCTCCCTGTGCTTCCTTCCCAAAGCTGGTGGGGTGGCTGGAGTCCCCCAGCAGGATGGGAGTTTGCAATGCCTCCTGTAGCTGGAGCAAGAACTTCACCAACAGGCTGCCCTTGATGGGGTGGTAACACCAACCATGAGGTTTCCCCTTCCCTTGGGCTCTGATTCTCCTCCCCAGGCTCCCAACCAGCTCATGGCTGTTGTGCAGGGGCAGCTCCTTGCAGGTTATCCATCCCTTGGTGTGGAGGTGATGCTTCCCCTTCTCCTTCCTCCCCTGTCCCTCCTGAGCTCCCTGCAGCCATGGACAGTGCTCCAGTCAGGGGATTCATCCCCCAAGTCCCAGCAATGACAGCCAGACCATCCACAGCTTTCCAGCACCACGTGCTCTTGTCAGGGCTGTGACATGATGCTGTACCAGCTAATTTAAAACAAGGAGGGACCCCACTCCTGAAAGTTTGGAGGAAGTTCTTTCAAAAGCACACTGAGTTAATATTCTCACCTTGTGGTTGTGCACCACCTAAACCATAACAATGTCTGTCAGGAGGAACCCCAAAAGGCAGCCTGGCCTGGTCCCTTGCACTGCAAAATGATGCACCCCTTGGCTGGCCCTGCCAGATGCTCGTTTAATGCATTTGAAAAGCTCCATTGAAATGGAGCCCAAAACATCCACAGGAAAGCTTCTCCATTTTTATTTTTGTTTTCACTACTTCTACATTTTGGGTGGTTCCCCTCTACTCACACAAGTTTTCCACTCTGCAAAAGAACCCTTTTTCCCTGCCCTATATAAACAGACATGCAAATTTATCCCTGGCATCATTAATGTGACTTTACAAGTTGGGAACCTGTTCCTGCGTCTGCCTCTCCTTTTCTTTGTTGTGTTTTTTCAGGGTCAAATTCAATTCTCTAAAGAAAGAAGGACCTAAGTGGTCTGGTCTCCTTCAACTCAGTGCTCTGGGCTTCAGAGACACCAGAGGGTGCTTTATTTGAGAAAGAGCTCAAGACTTATCAGCTTCCCCCAACACTGTTCTCAAACTCAAGAGGAAGGTTTTCATTTGCCTCCTCCAGATCACCCTCTGGCTCTCAATCTCCCCACTTGGCTTTCAGCAATAAATGGGACAGGCAGTTTCCATCTCCTGGGGAACAGCCAAAACAGGACAGCTGTTTTTTCTCAAAAGAGCTAAGAACTTGGTCAAGGAAAAGGGCTGAGATCACAGAGAAAAACAAGGGGGAAATATCTTCCACATTCCCTTTATCTTCTATACACGGATTCACACCACATTTAAATATTTCTCTGTGCAAGTAATGGACACTTTCTGCTCCCCAAAAATCACTCAGTCTCTGAAATGGTTGACCACAAGCCAAAAGGATCCTGGAAATTAAGAGCATTTTACAGGGAATGTTTTGGCTGATACTAATTCTCTGCAAGCAACGATGGAGGAAATTTCTAAATGAGACTGTGACTGATCTGTGCTTGTAAGGAGGGAGAGTGGGGTAATAAATTATGGATCTGACAGGTTTAGGAGAGGGAGCAGCAGCTCTGAGCTCTTGAAAAAGGCACAGATCATGAGTGAGAGAACCTGGTGCCTGCAGGGATGGAGTGCCACAGGCTCAGGCTGAACCACCACGGTGCCCACGCCCTGGGAAACCTGGGCAAAACCAAATGATAACCCGAGGGCAGCAGTGCCCTCTCAGGTGCCAAGGGCAACGTTTGCAGAATCACCTTCTCAGCTCTGGCACCTTCTTAGGGGGTGGCATTTTGGAGGAACCTTTCCCCTCCCGAAGGAACTGGGCTATGGAGGGATCAGCAGAACACCCAAGGCAGGAGTTGGGTCCAGCAGAGGAGCAGGAGCAGCAGTGCTAAGGACCATCCCAGCAGGGATGCTGTTCCTGCTAAATTACAACATGTGTGCCTTGGATCCACATATATTCTCCACCAATAGTCACAATATTTTTCTTTAACAATTTCTCTTCATTAGAAAGAGTTTCATGAAATTCTAAGGACTATTACAAAAATAAACATCTCTTCATGTCTTGTAAAGTAGGTATTTCCAGTGAAAGAATTTGAACATTAAATATCAGAAAATGGTCTTTGATGAAACAGTTACAGGCATTTATAGATTTGGATAGTCTATCTTCCCTGAAATTAAATATACCTGTAAAATGCCTTTCTATTAGTTTGATTGGTACAAAATAAACCAGAAAACAAAAAGTAACTATGGAAAGCAAGTCACAAACTGACAAATCAAACCTAAGCTTAAATACATTTGTTTGAGAAATGCCCCTGAAGTAAGAAGGAGAAAGTTGATGCCGAATCACATCCATGCTTAACTTCCACCAGAAATTCCTTTCAAATTGCTTTTCCTGCTGGTGTCATTCGAGAGGAGCAAAACAGAACTATCCTACACCTGTCAGGGCTGCCAGAGCTGAGAGCAGACTGATCCCTGCTGTGCCCTCCTGTGTCAGTCCCCACAGCAAGTCCTGCACGCTGCCTGTGCTGCCACAGCAAGTGAACAGCTTCTGCACGGATTTACTCCCCAGCTTCCTTCTTCCACATAGCTTGGCTGTCTTCTGTCATCAATATGATGCCTAAAATCCTGCAAAAGACTTTCAAGACATCAGACAGATAAAATAGCCTTTCATTGGAAGCTTCCAGTAAAGGGTTACTTTGTCTGTCTGTCTCCACTGACTGTTGCTTTGAGAGGTTTTTTTGCAGGAATTTGGGCATCAAATACAACCACTCAGTCAGCAGGAAATCTACTTTTCAGATAAGCTACAGTGTAAAAGGACCAAAGAGTACCCAATTGTAAAGACATATAAATTCTGCTCTTTACTCAGGCCCTGGTGTGAATCCCCACAGGGAACCAAACCAAGAATTGTATTTCTTCCCAGTCCCCCCAGGTCCCCAGTGTCACCCCTCCCAGCATTGCTAGCATCACAGTACTCCCCTCCTCCTTTAGTTTTTCCTGGGTGTGGAAACAGCAGCACATAAAGGATTGGCACACCCTGACAGATGCTTAGGTCCTGGAATATTTGTATGGACACAACTAAAAGTAGTTAACCATCTAACTCTAGCACGTCCCACTCACACGGAGCCAAAATCAGTAGAGATGTGGCGTTTTACAGCACTTACTGTGGTCAGTGCTGGGCTCAGTCTGCCTGCTAAGAGAGCATCACAGCATCAAAGCTATGAAAAAAATACAGACTTCCTAGAAACATCAACTACAGCTGGCTGCAGTGTGAGGTAGCACTGAAATATTCCATGTAGTTGGCTTTTACCAGTGATGAACATGGTGAATTTTTACAGTCGTGCTGACACACCAAAGGTGTCCCAAATTGCTTTCACCACAGTCAGAGATGTGCACTGCTGCTGTATCTTTAGTGATCTGGGTGTGCTACTACATGGCCAAAGAATTCAGAGAGAAACCTCCCAGGAGGGAGGTTTGTGCAGGAGGTACCTCACAAGGCACTGCAAAGGGGCACATTAATGACCCAAACTGCAATTTTCTGCTCTAGTGGTAAACTTTTCAGTCTTTCTGACCATGAAAAGAATCTATAAGATACCAAACAGCACCCCCAAGGAATCTGAGGATCCTTTGGTTGTTGGTAAACAAATGGTTTTCCCAATCAGCTCTTTCCAAAGCCTTCTGTAACAGTGTGCAAAAATGAGATGTCTGCTGTTGGCAAATTTGTCTATGGTAAATTGGCCTGTGTTAAAATGTTAAAAGCACTGAGAAGGATGACACACATATGATTAAGTTCAGACTTGCCCTAGTTATAAAGCTTTCATGATTTTTTGTCAGGCTCATTGAGTACTAAGTCAGTGGGGGATCCAACCCTACACTACTTGAAATGGGTCAAATCAATACCACGAATGTGAGTCTCAGGTAACACACAAAACATGTCTCTGTTCCACAATATCCTGCTCAGATTAGCTGGCATAATAAAACCACCTTTACAGAAATTCCAGACAAGGTTCCCCCAGAAATTGAATTGTCCTGGCAGGCTGGGCAGGTGGCACTGATGTCACACCCACCTCAGCAGCACAAAAATGAGCACAAGTCAGGCCAGGGGGGCACAGCAGTGGTCAGGGAGGTCAGTGCTCCCCAGCTGGTTTCCCCTCTACATTTGCACTGACTTTATCTGTGTATTTTGAACTACAGTGCTAAACAAACAGGGAATGCAAACTGTCAGCTTTCTGCTAGGAGGGTGGGAGCATTTCTGTGCCTTTCATCTCACATCCTTGCCGACAGCGTGTTTGAAGTAACACGCAGCCCAAAAGCACCTGCCCTTCACCGTGGGGCAGACGTGGCTCAGCCCCCACTGCCACTGTCACAGGCAGAGCACGCACAGCCAGCTCAGGGGGAGTCTCACCCAGGGCTGTGGTCACAGCAAAGCTCTGATGTGCTTCTGGAGAGCTCTGTCTCCCTGGAGATGTTTCTTAACTGGTTCATTCAGGCTTGAGCAAGCACAAATCTAGGCCACGAGACTGCCACAGTGCTAAAGCCTACATGTGTACTAGTTTAGGCAAAGGCATGTATTTTAATACTAGACTGACTTTGTAATAAAATGCAGTGGAACAGGAGTGCTCAGCTCCTCTCAGTGCTCCCAGCAGCTGCTGCTGGCACTGGGCACCAGCAAGGCAGCACACGCCACGTTTTCTGCCATTCATGCAGGTTGACCATCTCATTCTATTGCAACATGTGAAATCCTTGCTCAGTGGACTGGTGCCTGGCAAGACCTCCCGAAGCAAAAGGCACTCAGGAGTACAAACCCAGCTGGACTGATAGCTCTGTGTACTTCCAAAATTAGGAACACAAATGAAAGTGTCATCCTTCAAAATCAAGGACAATGGAACCACAAGGCAGGGGAGCAGGCAGTGATTGCACAGGGGTAACAACAAACACTTTAACACAAACTTAAGCTGGCATCTTATCACAGAAGAGGTGACACTGTTCCTTTCCAAGGAAACCCTCTCTAGTGCTCCAATGCTGTCAATTTGTGACTCATCTATACCACAGTGCTCTTAAATGTGCTTAAGGCTGCTATTAATAGGGTTTCTTCGAAGACCAGGCTGATTCTCCACCAGAACATTATATAGGAGCCAAACAATCATCTGTGGGCTGTGTGCCTAAAACACATCCACACATCCCAGCAGGGCCTTCAGCATCCAGCCCTTGATGGACAAGACACTGAAGTGTCACCACTGGCCTTTCCATTCATTCCAGTGGGAAGAGAGCAGGGAGGGGCTCCAGGGACAGCCAGCACCGCGCACAGTATCACACAATGAACAGGGACTGGAGGCGTGGGATGGAGCACTGTGCACTCTTCTGGTGTCAGAAGGGAAACAAGAGGATACCCCAGAGTCCCTCCAACCAGCTCAAAGGTGAAGGCAGGATAAAAACCAAGAGGGTAAAAGCTGCTGTTCTAAATGGGCAGTAAGTACAATGATAGCAACCTGGAGGGTCCACATGCTCTCTGGGGTGGCTCATCAGAGCTCTTGAAGCTTAAACAAGCAAGCAAAACACTATAACCCTTCCTTTCATCAGTAAGAATACAAGGAA
Source organism: Margarornis squamiger (assembly GCA_035222235.1). Lineage (NCBI taxonomy): Eukaryota > Metazoa > Chordata > Aves > Passeriformes > Furnariidae > Margarornis > Margarornis squamiger. The sequence continues at coordinate 17,341,674 of JAWWTY010000016.1, read as the reverse complement.
CTTGACAGCAGCACAAAACATTGTTTGTTCTGTTTGCAAATGTGCACAGTTAAAATGCACATTTTTATACTCTCCATGGCCCCTGCCCCAGGGAAAGCCCTGCTCAACCACAGGGGCTGCATACACACACCACACATGTTGATAAGCAAGTTTATGTTAAAAACCTTCAAGAATCTCAGGAAAAATTCACAGCATTTATCTGTGGCATGCAGCACTGAGTCTTACAAACAAACTACTAGGGGAAAAATCCCCACAGCAAAATGGAGATGAACCAGGGCAAGCTTTGAAAGGCTATATGAAAGCAGGCTGTAATCATTAGCAAGCATTAATAGATACCACTCTCAGTTCACGCATTAGAATTGTAAAGGAAGAGCATCTATTTTGCTAAGAACCCAGCAAGGAAGTTCCCTCAAACAGAATTATGTAAGAGGCCAAAATATTTGGGCCTAATTAAGAGTTGTTTACAGGACAGTCAGCTTATTAGCAATTCAACTACAGCTTGCTTTTAAGTCCAAAGCAGTATTTGCAAACTAACTGGCTGGAATGTGTCCTCAAAAGGAAGTATCAATTACAAGGGCCAACAGCAGGATGCCATTGTTCCAAGCACAGCCAAAGCAGCTTGGAGATAAGATAAGCAAAGAGCTTGGCTGGAACTGGTTTTCACACAGAACCAGGAGCCTCAGGGGTATGAGCCTCACTGTGGCAGTCAATGACAAGGGGCTGCCCAGGCTCTTGCTCTGCCTTTGCAAGAACCCTGCAAAAGGAAGCCAAAACCAGACAACATGAGTGTCTGTAGAGATCAGAAATGAATCAACAACCCTTGTCCAAGCTCCTCTCCAAACCAGCTGTTTCCATTGCAGACATGAGCCCTCCTAAGGTAGTCCTTGGGAGGACAGTGGTAAAGATGTTCACAGATTCTATTACTAGAATTAAAACAGTACCTGAGATCTACTTTTGCTTGCTGTGGCTTTGTTTTGGTTTTCTAAGGGTTTGTTGTTGGGTTTTAGGCAGGTGCTTTATTTTTTAAACCAAAGAGAACTCTTTTATCCAGGTTTATCCAGGCCCATGACAAGCACTGCCATTTGCTTACAGTGCAATATATACCTATACAGCATCAAATGTATTTTCTGATCTGTGGTAATTGAAGGGCACCTAAGAAAATTATAGGATAAGAAGAATAAATGAAGGTTAAAACCACTTTTTATCCTGTGGAAGAGTTCAGCTGATACAAAACTCCTTTTCCAAAGCAGCCAATGTGACTGAAGTATTTCACCCACAGATTCCAAATCACACTAATAATAGTAATAGGGTGAACTCTAAAGTGGGCTGTTAAATCCAGGCTTGCACAGTACTCTGTATTCACACCATACAGTTTGGAAGGGCAATTTTAAAGCTTTCATGTCTAGGCTACCAACCTCTGAGCACACTCACTTCAATGCTTTTTTTGCCTTGAATTAACTGAAGCCACCACTGAAAGCTGAGCTGTACCTGCCTCTCTTGGAACCACCACCAAGGAGGAGGCAATAAACCACTCAGAGTTGTGACTTGAGTCACTTAATGACACAGACAGAATATGACATCCTGGCTTCACCTACTGTGGTTTAAATATTACTCTGAATTTCCTATTTTACTTCTTTAAGTGCCATCTGTTGGCAGAGAAACAGTATTGCTGAGTTCCAGATAAGCTGTCATGGTAAATCACACCAGGATTCTTCTCCAGCTTTTCCTTCCACCCTCCCAAACATCACCTGATGCTGCCCAGGAATTTTCTGATCATCTTCTTTATGGAGAACAGCACTGAGCAGTTATTTATACAACTCTACTTGATTATCCACCTTAGGGGATGTGAAGGCAACTAATGGGCTGCTCGAGTTTCTTACATGTTTTATAAACAATCTCCTTCATCTGTTACAGGAGCTGAACTATCTAATAGCACAAAATCCACGTAGCTACTGAAATCACTGAAGTAAATCCATATTGATCATTTTGATCAGCATCATCATCCAGAATTAGATGGGGCAGACAAGTCTTCAGAAATAGCTTTGCCACACAGAAGAAGATTAGTGAGGCTCAAGGAAAACAATTTTTTTGGCAGTCCTGTGATGGGGTTTATGTGGAATAGTTCTCTGCTCTCATTGATTCCATCTGAATCATCTGGGCTTAACAGGCACTGAAATTGCTTTCAGTAGGTTTGATCCACTTGTCCCAACAATCAGTTACTACAATTATTTAAAGCAGATCACTAAAATGGGAAGTGAGGCAGAAAGAAGTGAACATTTATAAAATGTTATTTGAATAATGCAACAGGAGTGCAGCAAGTCAGCATTCAACTATCTAAGAAAGCCCAAGAGAAGTGGAAGGAGGAACTCACACAAGTGGTGGTCACGCTGGCACCCAAACCACCATCCCCACAATGAGCATCACCTGCTCATACAAAACCTTCACAAATCAAGGACAAAGACAAAGGGATTTCTTGATTTGGAAAACTTATTTCTCTCAGGCCCATTTGAAAAGCAGGAGACTTGGTAAAGAGCTCAGTCATTTAGTGAAAATTCAGGCTGACAGTTTAGACACTGACTGTCATTCATATGAAGCAAAGAATGGCAAAGTGGGTCCCAGTCAGAAGTTACAGCCACTCTTCAGCAAGGTAACCCGATTTTCCTCTGTTCAAGCACACAGAATGCACTAAAATCCATTCTGTGTTGTACCAGACATACACAGAATGATGCAGGGCACTGCAAAATGCAATGGTTCAAGACAAATCCAAGGGCTTGAGCCACCATTTTTAATTAAGCCTTCAGGATCTCCTCAGCTTGTCAGGAATACAAATGATAGCAAAATCACTCTCATAGAAAGTATGAATTTCCACCATGGCTTTTGCCCCAAGACAGTGCCTTAAACAAACAAAAAAAATCCAGAAAAAAAGGCAGCTAAGAGGAAACCAGACATGATCTGTCTTTCCCACCAGAATATAAGTCCAGAAGTTGCCATATCAGTACAAACCCCCTCAGTCCCAAATGCTCAGCATGCAGCCTAAAGCTGCCTTCCAAACTACACCACCCCTGTATAAACAAACCAGCATCAGATAGTGGTGGGTCCTGTCTGCTCCAAACCCTGCTCTTTGTACAGGTCAGATGCACATTACAGTCACAATAATAAAATAGTGATCAAAAAGAAGAACGTATTCTGTACAGAGTCCTCTGTGAAGAGTCAATAAAAACTGCAGAACAGGTAAGTTTGACCAGTAAAGACCAAATCTTAGGGTTTGCTTGGAGGTAAATAGGACATGGTCATTCAGGAAGCTACTACATGCTAATACAGGGTTAAAGAACACCCCAGTGAAGAGTCAGACAGTAGGAGAAAGCATATAAAGAAGCCATATGATAGAATGAACTCTAAAAGGATTACTGATGTTTCTAACACTTCAGGTGTTTGATCCTCTGACCTGTACAGATAAAATTTATAGAGACATTTTTTGCTGTAACACTTAGGCACCTCTTACTGTGACTCACATCAACTATTGGTGTGGTTTTTTCAACGAGTAACAGACATTTTAAACTTGCTGTGTAACCAGAACTCTGCTGCCATCACAGACATCTCTCTTGGAAGCAGAAGGAAGCACAGAACAAAGGAAAAAAGTCCCCAGATAGATAAGCCCAAAGTAGGATAAGACAAAAAAAGCCCAAAGGCTAAAACTGTAAGAACAGCAACTTCCCAACCAGGCTGGCAGAGGGACTTTTACAGAATTTGTTGCAAGCAGAATGATTCCCTGTTGGATTCCTAATATGAACCACAGAACATGTGGTTATGGGCCTGGAGTCAATGTGGAAAAAACCCACCAAGGGCTTCCCACAGATACTTTTCAGACTTGAAGATACATCTTTGGTGTCATTTCTGCAGAGCATTACCAGTGTTGAAATGGAATACCAATTTTTCCCTGCAAAAACAATTGGACAAGAACGGTGATCCTACTGACTCAGCCCAACCCAACTCTTTTTCTGCACAAAATGTTACTGGAGAGGCCTCAAACGTGGACTTTTTAGCAAAAAATGTACATGCCAATTCACTGGAAATGACTGGCCAAAGAGACACTGGCAAAAACCACCTTGGAAAGGCCCCAAGTGAACCATGTAAACTACTCCATGTGATTCCTCTCTGCATCTGTCAAGGTTGGAAGCTCCATGAGGAGGAAGGTTGTCCAGGATCAAATGGTGAATCAAGCCCACCAGAACCATTCCCTGATGGGATTTCTTCAGCATGTGCTTTACACAGTTACACCACTGGAACTGCTCCCCAGGCAGCAGAGCTGGGTTCCTGGAGCACAGTGCAAGGTGCCAGAAGCCAAGACACGGGGCACTCTCTGCATCAGGTCACCAGGATACCTTCAGGGTGAAGTGTTCTTCAAAGCCTGAACTGCTGCTCTCTTATTCCCCCACAGCAACCAGACTAAACTAGGTTTAAAACAACATAACTACACAAAAGAAATGAGGAACAACCAAGATCAACTCAAACAGCTCAGCAGGTTTGGGTTTTTTCCCCATCAGCATCACGTAGTTCACTCCCTCAGCACACTTTTTGCTGAATGATATCTATTGGAGAATTAAAAACAGAGCCAAGCACTCTTGGAATCTAAATTGTAATTACTTCAGTCATGTTTCAGTCTTTTAAACACTCTGGTCTCTATCCCACCTACTGTAGTATTATCCAGACAATTTTTACTCACAAGCAATCACAATTTGGTATCAACATGAGATTAACACAATTTCTGTACAAACCATCAGTCTTTATCAATTTCAATGTCACGGAGATATGAGAGTTTACAGAAAAACACTAAAATTAATCAAAAAATTTGCATGTCAGCAAGGACAGCACTACTGAGCCAACACACATCCCTCCTGAGAAAGGTGGTCACACAGAAGTGCCACCATAGCCCAACAGAAGTAGATGCTCCAGTTTACACCCACCCTACAACTCAAGTGATGCATCCACAACACACACCCAATAGAAAACTGCAGATCATGCAATCTCCTCCCAGTGCTTTTACACAGCTACCAGAGAAAGCTTTTCCTGCTCTTCCAACCTCCATAACCCACCTGAGATTTACCATAAACACAGTCACCGATCCTGGTCTACACTATCTAAAATACCTGCTTTGGCAGATGGCATTGCATCAAGGCTGATGAGCTCAGAACATGCTCCTTTTCATGGCATGAGCTCAGGACATGCTCCTTTCCATGGTGTGGCACCAAGGCTGATGAGCTCAGAACATGCTCCTTTTCATGGCATGAGCTCAGGACATGCTCCTTTCCATGGTGTGGCACCAAGGCTGATGAGCTCAGGACATGCTCCTTTTCATGGCATGAGCTCAGGACATGCTCCTTTCCATGGTGTGGCACCAAGGCTGATAAGCTCAGTGCATGCTCCTTCCATTTACTGAGCCCAGCAGCTGAGCAGAGGAGGGAGGGAAGGAACAGTGTCCCAATACTTCAACATTTCATGCCATCTCCAAGGCTGAGTGCTGGCTGCAAACAACCTTTTGGACATCAGGCTCTGTGCTTTTGAAATACTAAATTATTTTTTATTAAATAAGAACTCTTTTTTTCAACAGAAGAAACAAAGAGGGAACAGTTAGTCAAAAGAACTTGGGATAAAACATACAAAAGGGTAAAGAGGGGAAAAAAGGAGTAGCTGAGGAAGGGAACAAGAGCAACAGCAAGAGACCACAGAAGGCTCAGTTACTACTGAATCACCAGCACTAATGAAAACAGAAAGGCTGAGCAAGAACATCTTGCACCCATCAAATGAACATCTCTGTCACAGCCACCACGCAGGACAACACAGAGACTGAGACCATGATCAGAGTGAGTGTTTCAAGCACCACAGCATTCCTTTTGCTTTCAGAGTACTCCATACCCCCAAGGGAAAAGCTCACAACTACTGGATATTGAAGGATGGAAATCAGAAGTTTGTGTAATCCTTATGAAAATTTCTGAACAGGTTTAAACTCCAGAAAACCCTAAATCTCTGCAGAGCACTGGATTGAACCCCCAAAGAGCTGCTATACTCCCTCCACAGAAACAAAGAAATCATGGAACACTGCTGAACGTCTGTCAGGGTGAACAGTGTGTGCAAACATTGCAAGTCAATCAGATTATGCTTAGCCTAGTACACTGCCAACTGTGTGCTAATGTAAGGTCAAGCCTCCTCCTCCATCAGATGTGCTCTGAAAGGGCACATCTTCCCCCAAAGCTCTAAGCCAGCTTGGCAGACTTCAAACAGCTGAATTCTGAGATGCCCCCAGTGCTCCCAGCACAGCCTGATTCAGTGTGTACCTAAACCACCTTCCTCTAACCTTGTCCTCAGACATGTGTGATACAAACTGACATGCTGCTTTAATTACAGGCTGCTTTGAAAGTTCACTAAAGACGTTTCTCAAACACGGGGAATAGCAGGACAAAATTCCATTAGTGACCTTTTAGTACTTCAAGCACCATTTCCAGATGAGCAGTCAAAGCCAGGGACACATTTAGAACAGTAATTGTGTACAAGGTCAAAGTAACTCCAACAGATGAAGAATATGGAGTGAGATTTATCAACATTTTGCCTAAAGCCAGTTTTCCTGCTTTGTGACACCCTTTTCTGAGAGCACCACAGTATGGAAATGGTAATGTATCTGTGAAGTTACCCTGGTAATGATTTTCCCTTGTTCCTTTTGCCACCTCTTGCAAGTGCTAAGATGAAAGAGTTAAGCCATCATCTCAGCTATTTGTTCTCATACCAGTGAAAGGCACGGCCCTTTTTCCTAAGGCTTAGAGAAGTCATTTATTACATGATCATATTCTCCAGTCTCCCTGGAAACTATTTAAAAACAGTCCATGTCTGTAATGGTCAGGCTAATCCTCAGGCTGTTAATTGCAATATTTACTTGGCACTTCAATATTCATGAATGACACTTATTTTTCAGCTTGTTTCTGTCCCCATAAACACAGCCACAGTTGTGTATGTTTGACACATTCTCTAAACAGAATTTTACACTAATACATACAAAGCAGCAGATACAAGTTTTTTAATTACTGCAGTGGGATTTATGTCATTATATGCATAACACAGAAAATTAAACAGGACCTTACCTCAAAATTAAACTTCATTTAATAGAAAATAAGGTCGTCTGAAAGTACTGTTTGACCACGTGGCAGGCTTCCAGTAACCAGGTCTGTAACACAAGATACAAACAAGTTACTTTCTTATTCCCAGTGCATTAATTTCTATTTTTGAAGTACCTTCTCTGTCAACACACTGGAAAGGAAACAACTCAGGAAGTTATAAGTTTCCTCTTCTCTTTGGCAGTCAGAATTTGCATTGCCAAAACGAACAGCTTTGTTTTCAAGCAAACAAAGTTCAATCCAGGCTTCCAAATTACTCACACAAAAAAAGCTCTTAATAAATGAACCGAGTTTTTACAGGTAAGTACTTTGAAACCCCCTGCTCAGTGATGAGAACGCAGCACAAGGCTGGGTGTAAACACAAATTAAACATTCCCACTGACTTCCCAAAGCATCTCTTTTGCCTGAACTGTGCTTTTCCCTGGTTTCCAGACCCTGTGTGGAGTAGCAGCCCAAAGCAGCACAGCACGAGCCTCTCTGGACAAGTCCCCTGCACAGAGAAGCCCCTTCTGAAAGCATCACTGCACACCCAGTGACAACACAACTGCAGTCCTGCTTGGGTCTAAAGATGACAAACTCTGTCTTGAGGAGGGGAGTTTTCTGCTTTGGATGTTTTCAGGCTTTGTTTTTTAAGACTTTGATTCCTTTTTTCCCCCCCTAGGATTCCTAGAGTCATTTGTCAGCTCTCACTCTACACAAAAGCCACTACAGCATACTGGTTTAATAATCAGGATGGGCAAATCAGTCTGGGCACCAGAATAAACTGCAGTTTCACAATTCCAGACCCCACAGTGGTAGGAACTAATCACCACCTTCTCTCTGAGCATCCCAGCACTTTCCCAGGCCCAGTCTTTTGCCTGGCCTGGATCTTGCTGCTCACAAAGGCTTCTGTTCCTGGAGTTATGGCAGGCTCTGATCCCACTCCTGGGTCTCTTGCAGTGCTCTCTGAAAATTCAGCCGAAGCTCTGATCCACAGCAGCTCTCCAAATCTGAAACTAGTTCCTGTCCCAGTTTAGAAAGGCCAGGAAGTTAAAGAATAAAGCTGCACGTGTGTACAGCTACACAGCAGGGAATGCCTTTTAGCAGGGAAAAGCCAAATGCAACAAAAGAATTCCTGTGAATTTTCACCAACCAATGCTGGCAAAAACATCTCCAATACAACCAATTCATCACAGGATGTTTTTCCTGTCTTGGTTGGTTAGAAAAGTGACTTTTTACCCTTTCAGCAGACTTTTTAGTAACATCAGGTCCATGCCAGCACAACTACTAGGTGCAGGTTGACAGATTTCCTGCAGGTCAGGGAAATGCAGTCTCTATAGGACAATCACTGCAGCATCCAGAGTAAAACTGGCACTGCAGGAGTTTGCTCCTTGGAAATTTAGACCCCTGATCACACTCATCCTACCTTGCTCCATTTTCAGCCCTTTGTTGGCAAAGGCATCAGAAGCCCTTTTGAGTGCCCAAATTCTGTGAGCACCAAGCACCACCTGGAAGCATCTTCACCTCTGCTCAGAGCCATCACCCACTAAGGCTGACCATGGATTTATACCAAAACACACCACACCAGGGGACAGCAAAGCCAGATGAAGCAGCAGAGGATGAAGTGACCATCCAGTGTAGCTCCTTTCCAGTTACACCTCACCAAGGCACCCAAATAAATTTTCCAGTTCAATGGAATTCCAACACACGCTGTTCATTTACCATCAGGTGATTTCAATAGTTGGGAAACTGCTTTGACATTTCTCTTTTCAAATGCAGTTCTAAAACAGAATTGTTCCTTAAAAGACGCAAACAAATGCAAAAGAACCTCCAGTTCTCACTTCCAAGCTGTAAACCAAACTTGGGCAACTAGAAATCTGCCTTTCCCTAGTTTATCAGGAGGGTCTATCTACTCACTGAAGTGTTAATCCCATGGGAAGGAAGGAGGTGAAGGAACTGCTCTCTTAACTTTTTATATCAAGGGAAGAAACAAAACAATTCAAGTGCACATACTACTGGAGATACTCAATGAATGGAATACCATGTTTCCAAATTCATTTTAAATAGCAGCTTTTAAGTTATCAGAATATTTAACAGTAGAAAAATGAATGAGTCCTGTGGAGTGTGGGGAAAACAAAAGTTGCTTGTACTATGATACATCTTCAGACCAGCTTGAACAAATGTCACTGTGGAAACAACATTCATTTTTCAAGTGGGTTAATTACTGCTGAAGCAGCCATATATTCTTTTCCTTATCAATAGGGAGATAAAGAGAGCCTACAAAAACCTCTTAAGCCCTGTTTGTTTATTCCATTGTCCTCACTTCCTGGAATGTGGTCAGAGCTGGGACCAGAGTGCCCCACAGCCCAGTCAGCAATGTTGGCAGCAGGGTCTGCTCACCACACCTAAACCCTTTGTAGGGGGAGCATCCAAGCCCCTCCCCCTGCCAGCTTACACAGCAGCCCCCAGGGATTTTGGAATATTTGGGGTATTCCTCAGCACAGGCCCCCTGAGCCCCCCCTGCTCTTTTCTCCTAAGCTGCAGCTCCATTTCCATGAAATGCTTCTGGTTCAAATGTTAGTGCTGTGGTTTGTGGAACAAGAAAACTGAACAGAGCAAAGTACTGAAGTAGAACATACTTCCCCAGTTCCACTGCAGAGTCCTACACCATGAATTAGAGGTAAATTACAGTTTTGCCCTTTATAGATATTTCCTAGGGATTGTGCAGTCTCAAAATTCTGGGTGATAGCAGTTTAATTCAGTAGCATTTGGATTACAGGCTCACTGAGACTAAAAGGATAAATTCCAGCATCCTCTCACACTACATTTTCTGAATGTGGAAGATATTTCTGCCCATGTAATTCCTTGGGGTTTATCATGTGTGTTTTTCCTGTGCTGTGTTTTTCCCAGGCTGTGTTATATGGGGTGGGGCTTTTTTGTTTGCTTATGCTTTTTGGATTGCATGGCTTTGTTTTTTTGTTGTTGTTTGCCAAGCATTGGTGTAAAAACCAAAGCCAAATCCAAATATACGGTCCACTACACTGAGTATGGATTTCTAAGTCTTAATCCTGTTGGCATTCATCACCAATTACTGTACCAGCCCTGCTAAAGGAACCTGCCAATAGCTGGTTATTTTAAAGCTACAAACAGGGGGGTTGTTCCTTCCCCCACTTGAGACATCAGGAAATTCAGTTCTAGGATGCAGCTCAATGCTTCAAAACTTGATGTTCCATAGTAAAGGTGCTGAATGGCACTAATTCAGATGTTCTGCCCTGGGTGACATCTGTCAAATCCTAGTTCCTCCTTATCTCTCTTACATTCTGCAAGACTACTTCATAAATGACCAAAATTCACCTCCTGGAAGGAGTGATTCAGCATTTAGGCAAATGTGACTATCCCCCAGGTGAAACATGCAATTCTTCCCTTACACTTGGAAGACAATTGTGAGGTTTCTCAAAGTGGTGCTTCGAGCCAGACTTTCTTTGCACCTCACAGATGGTGGGAGCCCATCCCTGCACTGGTCTGCCAAAACTTTCAGCCTCTAAGGAGCTGTTTCACTCTTAATCAGATCTTAACTACTGTTTATCAGCTTCTATTTGTCAATCCTTAAAACGCATCTGGGATAATAGTTTTGAGGAGGTCTGAAAAGGCACAGGTAAATTCTGCAACACAAGAGCAAAGCATGGCATTAATTTCCTCTCAAGGCTTCCTGTTTGCACAGGGCAGGAATAAAGTGTCCACTGTGATCATTTCAAGTCAACTATACTCTGCTAAATTTTCAAAATCACATAAATCTCATCCCTTACATTATGCTGCTGAGCCAACTTTCTGTGATTAAAGTTCATCTATTTTCATGAACATGAATATTTGTCAGGCAAATACTACTTGTCTCCTGCTCAGGGCTCTTCAAGAGAAGAGTTTTCCAGTTTTCCATCAAGGAGTTATTACTCAAACCTTAAAGGTTCCAATTTTGTTGTCTAGTAGAACAGAATCTTCTTTAATGTAAGTTGCACTCCTCTTAAGGTAGGCAAAGAAGGTTTATCAAAAGTTAAATTGGAACTTGTTTCAAAAGTTAAATGGGAACTTGTTTCAATTTTATTACTATTATTATTATTACTGCTACTACTACAGAAGAAGTTCTCTAAAACATGTTTGCCTAGAATGGTTTATCTTCTTGGTATCAAACTACACAGTCTTTCCTGTCCTGAGAGAAGGTAAGTCTGACTGACCCAGAGGGATGGTGTGAAGTGCCCTCCCCAGGAACCACGACCCCCAAGGGTGCCCAGTGCCAAACCCACCTCTTGCCCTGTGCTAGTGTGAAGGACACTCACCCTGCCAACACCAGGGCAGGACTGGCCAGAGTGACCCCTCTCAGGTATGTCAGACTGGCATACCTGCCAGGGCTGCACTACAGCCCCCATCAGAGGGTCTTTATTGTTACAAACCCCTGGCTTTGGCTCTGAGCTGACAACACAGTCCTTTAAAAGCAGAGCTAAACACACCAGGTACAGCCACAGCATCCACTACAGGGCAGTTGGAATGGGCAGGCAAAGCTGGCAAACAACAGGCCCTCAAAGATGGGCACAAGGCACTTTCCCCACCAGGGTACCATTGACAGGAACTTCTGACCTCTTGGAGTCTGCAATCTGCATTAACATAGCCCTTTATTTCCAGCCAGGCAATGTGCAAGCAGTTTAACCAATGCAAACAAGATGATGAACTATTTTTCACAGCACCACCTGAGAAGAGCTGCAGTTCTGTGCTGAGCAGTGAACACAACTCCACACTGTCAGACATTCCCCATCACAGGGCCTGTTTTCTGAGGGTGCTGTGATGCTCTAACTCAGAATATATAAATATGTACTTGCACTCAGGCCAAGATTAATCAGATTTCTCATTTATTTATACTGACATACATCACAGCATCAGCTATTCAGCAAACCATTGCAAAGATTCACTGGTTCAGTGGCAACTCCTGACCCTCTGCCCTTCTATGGCAATATAAATAAAAGCAGTACATTTTGCAGCATCTTTCTGAAAAAGTGTGAATTCAGCTGTCATAAGCAATACTACAAAAACAATAATATGTGAACTTGCACTTTGTTTTTAAGTCACAGATCACTGAGGCCTCAAACATTTCTCCACAACAAGCATCTCCTAGAACAGATTCACATCTCCCTTCAAACTACTTAACCAAAAAGGCTTATCTGTCCATGATAAAACACTGACCCTGCTCCCAAGCCCCAGTCAAGCTTTCTTCTTTAGGAAAGTATATTTACCCTTCATTTTCACGAAAAAAAACCCCAAAACACACACACACACACACACACACAAAAACAACCAAAAACCAAACAAAAAAACCCAAACAAAATCCAGATAGGCTGAGCTTATAGTTAGACCAAAAAGGAGTTTATAGCATAAGGAAAAATTCAGTCTTAGGCAATTAAAATGACTGCCTGTTACAAAGGCTACCAGTTCCATGTTTCTTCTTAAAAAAAGAAAATACATTAAAAAGAACATTTCAAATAGCTTGACTGTGTGCACAGATTTTAACCCCATATAAAACAAAACTATCACCAGATGCAGGTCTTCCATTACAATCCCTGCAGGAAGGGTAACGAAGGTGTCTGGTTACAGTTATGCCACCTGAAAACAAACCTTCCTGCAATGCCAATTCTGATTTAAGCATGTCACTCTAAGAGATCCCACAAGGTTATAATCAAATTATGAGGCTGTCTGCAATGTAAACACTTCCCCTTGGAATGATGACATGCAATTCATCATCCAATCTTGGCTAAATACCTGCTAATAAAGTCATTAGCAATAAGGGCGTTGGGAGTTGAGATTTCACGTCCAGGGTTGGTGCATGAGCTGAACAGGCAATAAAATAATAAAAGTAATCTTTTAATGGACAGGTAAAAGAGAGAGAATAAAAGAAAGAAAAACAAACCCCGACACAACAAAACAGCCCCAGGTTTTTGCTGCTGGGGCAGTTTCTTCCGACCATGTTCCCAGGACAGGACACCTGCCCTCTCATGGTGCAAAGCTCATGCTGTCTGCAGTTCAAATGAAGTTTGCCAGCTCAGGCTGTTCCCAGGAGAACTCCAGCCCTTTCCCCTGCAGCAGACAAAGCACACAATTGCCTTCTTTGGCATGACTCACAGGAAGTTTGCCAACTTTCCAAAGGCATTCCTCGAAAGCTGGGCTGTGGGGTTTGCATCCAAAGGGTTAGTATAGCCATGGTGCAGAGACTCCAGATGCAGAGGGCTGGAAACGCAGCTTCAGCAGACAGAAAACATGGATTTGCCACTTTTATATGAGCCTCACTGCTTCACTACACTGAAGAGATTCTTTTTAAAGAGCAGTAGCTTGTAAAATCTCCTTATCTTCAGATAAGGAAAGTTATAAAACACTTAACTTAGGCAACACATTAACTATCCCGATAGTATCACTGAATCATAAATATACTAAATATCCCAAGTTCATAAATTTGTGATGTATGGAGTGAGAAAGTATTTTAAACTCAAACTGGAATGACCCAAACCAAACTTCAATTCCTTTCTGTTATCATGCCAACAAACCTTTGAAGGCCCCAGGGCTCCTCAGAACCAGAGCTGGTTACCAAAGACAGTGCAACTACACTGAGATGTGGAGGGAGGTGATTCCACACACCCAGACACACAGGGAGGTGCACTGGTGTAATTTAGGCATGCAAACACACATGGCCTTCCTGCAGAGCTTGTGGGGACTTCAGGTGTTCTCCACACTGCACCCCATCCCACCAGGACAGCACCCTCAGCTTACACACACACACACAGGCAGGGCTGGAAGTTCCCAACAGGAGCAAGGCTCCTGCACCCCAGCTACACCCCACCTCGAACACCCCACCAGCAGTCAGGAAAAGACACCTTCAGACCACCAGAAACCCTGGAGAACACGCAGGGAATGAACCATTTCTGGGCGAGGCGAGGCCAAGGCACTGCTGTCTGATTTTCCTGTGTGCTTGAAGCTCCTGTTGCCAGCACAATGGCTTGGTATCCAGCCTCCTATACAGCATTTCAACCTTCACAAACCAGGAATTTTAAATGACTTTCAATACCCTTCCCTCTCCCAATAACAGCCATTTCTGCAAGTGAGACACATCAAACAGATGAGGAAGCTGAGTGTCTGCCACCTGCATTTATTTTCTTGTAGGAGGTAAATGTCTTTCAATGCAACTGTGGGAGGGGGAATTTAAAAGGCAGCTTTAATCACTGCTACTTATTAGAGCTCCTCAGTGACTGAGAATTTAGTATACCTACAGAGTATATAGTGTATATCAGTAATGTGTACTAGATCTGCACAAAGCAGTTCTCTTTCTGCCTGATTTGTCTTGGAGGACATTAATTTAACATTTCAGAAAGAAACAGTACATCTTTAACTATGCAGCTTCCAAATCAATTCTTTCTGATTCAAATATGCTTTGAATTTCATAAGATCTTCCCACAGACATAAATCTTTCAGTCCCAAGCACTTCCTGTCATTTTAATTGCTTCCCTTCCAAGTCCCCCAAAGAACAAAAATGATGCTCTGCAGTGCTCACAGACAGATTGAACAGCACTCACAGTGTCCTAGGGGAGAGCCCTGCCTGGAATGGCTATTTAAAAGGGGGAAGGAGGAGAGGCAGTGCTGAAAAACACAGACCTAAGAAATATATGCTCTTCTCTCGACAGACCAAGCTTTCCAAACACATGTTTCTGGACTGAGACAGTGCCCAAGTTATCCTGGAAAACATGAAAAAGCCCTTTACAAGATGCTTCCACTACTTCTAGATATGTGGTGATCTTAGATCAAGATTTTTATATAAATACTAGGTATTTATTCAATGGGGTAAGGAGCAAGCAGAACTCCATCACACTTCTGCACTGAAGTCAGAGCTCCAAGTGTGTGCACAGATTGTCTGACCCCAAATAACGCCCTTTTCGACCACCCCCTGTACTGGAGGCATTTTGGTTTCAAATCTCCCTCCCTCAGCAGGATTCACCTTGAAGTTCACTCCTGTAAGTCTCCTCCATGGCCCAGCCCAGCCTTCCAAACCTTTTTGTGAAGAAACTTCAGTCAGGTCCCCTTCAGGCCTTTTGCTGAAGAGAAAGCATTGTTTGCCCTTGCTGTCAACTCAGTACTTAAATACTGCAAAAAACTTGGACTCAGCAATCTGAGAATTCACTCCAAGCTGGTTCCACTGATGTCCATGAGTGCAGACCTGCAGACCCTGCTGCTGCAGATGGGGACAGTGCCCTCCACCTACCACTGAGAAGTGCACTTGGCACGGTTGCCACGGTACAGCTGGAGGGTTTCATGGCTTAAAAAAACCCAACAAACCAAAAAACAATAAAAGAAACAAACAAAAAACCCTAAACAAACCAAAAACCAAACCAAAAACCCCAACACTACCACCAAAACACAACCCCCTCCACACTGCCAGCACGTCAGCAGCAAGCCAAGTTTGTATGGGAAAATGGACTGATCTCTACCACTTTCAATGATAAGAGACCCAAGAAAGATATCACTTATCTTCCATTTAGTGTCCTGGAGTTGAAGCCAAAAAACCCAAGGAAATGGAGCCCTTTTCCTATGTGGTCTCTTTGAAACAGGTCCCTGTGACAGCAGAGTGCAGAGAGGGAAGGCTTTAGGAGGAGAGGTGAAACGTTGCATCCTGAGCTCCAGCCTGCAGATCACATTGCAGTATTTTCACAATCTCATAGAGTTGACATCCAAAGTTAATTCCAGGCTTTTTTCTTACAATGCCTGCCCATGGGATTGATTGCCCTGCACTCAGAAAGCACATCTGAAGTGTTTATTGCTTCCAGATTTTGAAAGGAGAAATTACTGTTGTAATTCAGCTCAGTTGTCTTAACAGCTCTGCTAAAACCCCTCTGGTTTTCAGCCCAAAGTCTCACTTCAGAATAAACGTGTTTCCTGTGTATTAATTCTCCAAGTACACAGGGCCAATATTCAACTTTTAGGCAGCAAACCACATTTATCAAGGAAGAGGAATGCAAACCAAGACTTACAGCAGGCTTCTTGAAACACCAAGTATTCAGGACCTTGAGTTACTGCATGTAACACTCCATAACCTTTTATCCACTCTCTGCCAAAAAGCCAAAGCACTACATTCAGAATTGGCACTAAAAGCAAAATTTGATAACCATGCCCCATGTCCAATTCTGCACTTCTGGTTTGTTGGATCATGTAGGTGATGTCTGACCTCGTGGCCCCAGACACAGGAGTTTTGTGACAGGAGAGGAGCAGCAGCTCCCAGGGGTCTCCTTGAGCTCATGATAACCAAGGCTGGTGTGCCCCCTCACATGACCTGAGGGTCTCCAATGTGCCAGCCCAGCCTGGACATGGCAAGCACAGAATGGGCACTTGGCACACACACAAAAGGTCTGAGCCTTCTGCCCTCACGGCTTCTGCTCTCAGAAGGCACGGACCTTAAAAACAAAACACAAGAGTTGACCAAGAACACAACTGGTTGTTGAATGCAGTAACTAAAACACCTGCTTAGGAACATTGATTTTGGTCCCAGAGCACAGGAATGTATGAACCAACCCTGAGTAAATGATTAAGCACAATGTTACACACAAGCCAGTTTGGAAGGGCAGAGGAAGCGAGGATGGTGATATAATGCAGCTGGATTTTGGGAGGCAGCACCCAGCAGGTCAGTAAGGCCAAGTGACACTATCTGAATCCAGCTCACATCTTCACTGCCGTGTTTCTACATCCGTGTTGTAGATATTGCATGGATTTTACCACAACAATTTTTAAGTGCTCCTCGTTGTGTTTTTAAGGGATAGATTCCACTTGTGTCGTGGTCCAGTTCAGAAGCAATGCTCCTGCCTTGCCTGAAAATGCAGAGCAGCCCAACAAGGAGCTGTTTTCTGGATTAACTTTCACCCCAGCTGCTCTCGTGAATGATTAACACTCAAGTGTCCCACAACTGTGTGTTCCTGGCTCCTTGGGCAGCACTCAGCTGGAGGAACAGATGGACAACAGGCTTTTGGAAGCAATTCTGGCCAAGAACGCCCAAGCCAAACCCTCTTTGTGGGCTGGCATGGGGAGCAGCACGTGGGAAGAACCACACTGCTGGTTGACATATCCACCACTTGGCACGTTGCCCTGAACATGCAACTGGCAAATATTTAGGAGGGGAAACTTGGCGAGAAAACAACAGGGGACACATCAGTCTGAGGGCGTGGAGGATGACAGACCAAGTCTTGTATTTAGGAGTACCATTCCAGGATGAAATGAGATTAAATGCAGCATGACATTAGTGTAGCTACAAGAAACACAGACAATAGGCAGAGAAACAAAGGTTTAGCAGTGTAAAATAATCACTTCCAGAACATCCAATTCTTCTGAAATGTTTCTGAATTGCTGGAGGGGGTGCTGTGCCTCTCACAGGGAAAAAGCAAGGATACAGCACCTTAAATCTGAGGAAATCCCCCAAACTGCCTAGAACTTCCCCAGTGCCATTGAGAAAGGCTCATCTACTCTGGCACTGTGCTCTCCCTCCTCATATCTTTGCAACTGCACAAAAGTCTGTGAAAACTGAGAGTGCTCTCTCATTGCAAAAGTCCCTCAGGACCTGGACCCAGAAATGAAACCTTGAGAAATCAGGTGGCAGAAAAGATTCTTTTCACAGCAACCAGGTGGGGAAGTAAAAAACCTTATGATGGACAGTCTGTGTCTCTGAACTTCTATGCCTTCTGTCCAAAGGACACACGTGCCTGGCATGACTCAATTATTTCAATTAAATTATGACACTGAAATTCTAGTCACAGGGAAACCAGGAAAAAAAAAAAAAGATGATGAAAAACCAGAACTGAAGGTTTCATTTCTTTCTTCAGTGGTTTTCACTAGACACACAGGCATAATGTGTATAACCTTTACAATCTTAACCTGTTCGCAGGAAGGACACTCAGCAAATGGGAGGACAAAAAAAAGTCATCTGATAAGTGACTGGCACATTTAACAAAAGAGCTGGGAGGAAATGCCTCTGTGCAAAGAAGGGTGCATAAGGTTGCTGTACAACTACCACCAAGAGGACTGGTAAAACAAATAGGATGCCAGTTACACCAAAATCAAGCTAAAATGCATAACATTAACAATTCTACCTGCAGGGAAACGTCTCTGAAGAACCTTCCAGCTGGAGGGCTGTGGCTCAGCTGACCTGACAGGTCATTGCTGCACAAACCCCTCACTCACCCCAATCAGGTCCAGGCAAGGAGGGCACACCCAGCCACGCTCACCTGCCCAACAGGTACAATTCTGAGACAATTAAAGACACATCTTTAAGAACTGCAGAGATGGAGGGAGTTACAAAGAGGCCCGGAGGAAAAAAAAAAAATATTACCTTGGCAATCTGGGGGGTTTTCACTACAAGAGAGCCAAATATGCCCTCACAAACACACAGGGGCTTTCTTCAAGGTAAAGAGGTGGCTTTTCATTCTCCCAGAGGCTTCTGTGCTCTCTGCTCAAAGCCCAGTTTCCCTCAGTTTTCCTCTTCAAGTTGCAAAGCAGTTTTTTCCCCCCCTAACTTCCATCTGCAGCAGCAACTGCTCCACAACAGCTTCCCAATTCTGCCCAGCAGCCCTCCTTTGGAGCAGCCAAGTGCCAGGCCATTTTCCAAGGCTCCTCTCCCTCCCCACGGGGATTCATAAGCACTCCCAGCTCTGCCACGGGTCCCCAAGGCACGCAGTTGTTTCTGTGCTCCTTCCTGAATGCAGTCACCCCTCTGAGCACCACAGGCAGGGCAGGGAGCCTTTAAAAGGGGCAATTCCACAGCGATGCCAAGCCCTGAAGTGGCCCTTGGGGACAGCAGGGCTGCAGCCAAGCAATGCTGCCCGTGCAGGGAAAGGCTGAACACTCACGGTCAGTGACACCAGCACACCATTCCTGAAGTGACATTCTACCTCCACGTCTCCCTTTGTGGTTATGAAAGCCCTGCTTTAATGCAGCTCTCCAGAACAAACTTGCTCTCTAGTTCCAGGGCTTTATTTCACAAGGGCATTGTGCACAGCAAGAGGAGCTGCAGAATGAGGAGGCATCGTCAACAACCAAAGCACGTTTCAGCCACGTGGTCAAATTCCAGCTGTGACCTTCCTCCAGCACGCTGCAGTGGGGTGGCACGGGCTGACAATACTTGAATTTAGCCCAGAGAACAAAAATCCATGTTGCTGTGGTTAGGAACTCTGAAATCTAAATTTTCAAAAGGTCCCCGCTCCAAACTGAATATCTGCACAACAAGAAGCCTCCAGTAATGAGATGGTTTGCAGAGAAGTTCAGTGGACTCCATGGTTCAGTCTCCCAAGGAATTCGCCTCCCCACACAAGCTGCAAATGGGAATTATATTCAAAACAGTTGTTATTCTATGATGTCTGCAACTAAAACTAAGATTTCAGACAACACTTAAGTCAGAATGCTCGTCAACAAACAGTCAAATGGACAAACAAAACTAAGTTTTAAAAACAGAAGTAGCAAATCCAAGCTAATTACTCAATACCTGCTAAAGAAAACTAGAACTTTGATTTCTTCTACTAAACAACCAGGCGTCCTGATACATCTCTCAAATCTATTCCTAAGGAATTTATGATGTTAGGTTAGAATAAAGACTGACTTCAGAGGTTCTCCTTTGAAAAAGTGTTTTGCTGTTAGTTTGGGGGAAGGAGTTTCCTTTTCTTAAATCAAACTTTGGTGAAAGTTATTTTTCTTTCAAAAAAACTTCTGAAAAACAGGGTATCTTCAACCAGCACATGGAGTGTTCTTCACTTACCAGCTTAAGTCTGGATGCACCACCCAAATGGTTCTGCTCAAGCAATGTTTTCATGTGGGGATGGGGGGAAACCCCAAACTGGCCTGCTCTGGCCAGGATGAACACTTTTGTACCTTCTTAACAGAACAGAATATTCCAGGCAATCTCAGGTGATTTGACAGCTATGGTGTTTAAAGCCACAGTTTAATCACTCCTGACTGGCATGGTTTGATTTGTCCCCTTGCAGGCTGAGCATGGTGCCTGTGAAGTCAGGGACAGTCACTCACTCCTCGGGAACTCTCTGCATTTCCTAAGGCTCATGGTTGTCTCTTACCCCTCCACTGGGCCACCTCACTTGGGAAAAGTGAGCAAAAACCTGTGTCTACATCAGCCCTCCCTCCAGCCTTAAGAAGAAAAACAACTCCACACTCTAAGGAGCTTTTCTACTTCATTATAAAGTCTGGGATCAAAAGGCACCATTGTTTGGGACCTTTCGGGATTCAAATGTGCCTTGCAGAAACTGCTGTGTTACAGCAACAAGCCATCTCCACAACAGACTTGTGGCCTTCCTAAAATGGGTAGAACTGGAAGAGGGTCATTCTGGGCAGGTAGCAGGTCAGACCCTTCCCCTGCCTTTTTGAACAAAATCATGTGGGGTCATCCTCAGCTTTTGCTGACCCCCATCCCTGATAACCAAGACAAGTCACTGCTGAAAACATTCAGCATCTCAGGACTGCTAATTACCCTCCACGTTCTGAAACCTTCCCAACAACTGCCACAACTAAATCTTTGAAATGTTGTTAGCAACATTCAACTGTTTATCTGCAGAATTTCTAGCCTATCTGGTAAATGACCTTGACTACAAATAGCTTTATTCAAAATTATTTGTTTATTGAGTCAAGATCAAAACCAGTCTACACGTCATAAGAGGAAGCTGGCATCCTATTCCCTTCCTCTTTGCTGCCTCACAGAGATTACATCATTTCTTCTGTCAGCCCACTCTTTCCTTCAGACATCTGTAACTTGGCTAAACTATGTAGAGAAAGGCTGGACCCCCAAGCCCATTTTTGGAATGTTAGTTTGCACCCAGCATATCAGCGGTGGGTGAAGTCCAGCACAGTGCAAAGCTTGCAGGGCAACCACCTAAGGTCATTTGTGCTCCAGATGTGCTCGGCCAGGCCACACCTGCAAAATGCACTTTGCACAACTGCTCTTGCCCTGTGGCTACCTGGAACATGCTTAGAGCCAGGAGACTCCTGCTCGATGGTTTAAAACTCAAGCAACATCCAGCTGTCTAAGTCAGGTAATTTTCCTACTCCTGGAATACAACAGCAGTTCAAATGTAGAAAGTTAATAGTTAAAAGTTCAACAGAGAGCAGAGGCCAAAGACCAGTGTCTCTGGTTTCAGCATTTATGTCCTATAGAATGCATGAAATTGGATTGCAGCCACTCAGGCTTTCTTATGCCACTACTTCGACCCTGTTCCACATTTCTCATGACTGGACAAAATTGAACTACTTAATCAGCATGTAACATTTCATGCAATAATTACCCAGAAATCCTCATTAACCATGCACTTCTCCATTAACATTCAATTAACTCTGTGGAAGCTTCACAACAATTCCAACCATTTCCACCATCAAACGGAATAGATTTTTTTCATCCTGTGTGTCTGGTGGCATTACATGACAATGATGACAGCCTACAACTCCAGCCCTGACACTCTGTCACTTGAGCAAGTCCACAGTCCCCACAAACTAAACATTACCACTTAAGCCTAAATCCATTTGCTCCACATTAACTTCATTATACCAACTCCTAGGCCCCTAATAGTGTCTCAGGAGAGCATATGAATAAATTAAAATGAAATTACACTGCCACATGAAAAATAAATGTTTACGTGGTATGGCTATAAAAAATATCAAAGTCCTCCTTATTTTCCAAACTCCAGTTCTGAATGCTGGGCTTGTGGGCTATGCTGGAAGGATATATTTAGCTGCTGCACTGCAGCTCCCGTCTCACATTACACTGTTTAAGTCTAAAAGGCAGTGCATGTGTTTAAGAGAGCTGTTAAGAGTAAACATGCAAGTCCTAATGGAAAGTTCACATGGACTAGGTTAAGGCTTACAGAGATATAAAATTAAGTCATTGCATGGGAGGACTTGGACATCTTGTTTGTCACACTTTTCAGCTCTCAAAAGTGCCTGTGCTAATTCCTCAGTTCAGGATGGGAAGAAATTAATGCTCTCCCTGTTAGTGCAGAGGAGCCTTTGCTCACCAGGCTGAGATAGAAACAGGGACACCACACTCCCAGTGACTCCCAGCTCACAGCTGAGTCCTGTGGTTTCCAGCCCTTTACCCTTGAAAGGGCAACAAACCCACACAAACCACAAAAGGAAGAGGAGCAGAACTGAGCCCT
This sequence comes from Margarornis squamiger, assembly GCA_035222235.1. Taxonomy (NCBI): domain Eukaryota; kingdom Metazoa; phylum Chordata; class Aves; order Passeriformes; family Furnariidae; genus Margarornis; species Margarornis squamiger. Next base: position 17,319,320 of record JAWWTY010000016.1, on the reverse strand, counting down.
TCTTTTGTGTACCTGAGCTATGAAATCTTTCCCAGCCTTACATAGAGCTCACCAGTTCCAGACTGGTTCAGCTGCCCCCATTCTCTGGATCCAGAGAGGCACAACAGTGCCATGTCCAAAGCAAATACACAGCCTTTGAAAGGACCAGGAATGAACGTGCAACCTGGAGGCCAAAGGGTAGAAATCAGCAGGCTGGAGGGGAAAGATACTGAGAAGAATTTGGCAGCAATTCCTGCTCCCATGCAGTGCTTACGAAAAGACTGTGGCATTCCCAGTTCTTGATAAGAAGCTTGAGAACAGGAGTGCAGCCACAGGAGGCTGAAGGACCACGAAACCACCATTTGTGGCCCTCAAAAACAATTGTCTTATGCAAGTCAATCCACCAGAGAGCTACAGCTTTACCTGCCTCATCACCAGAGCCCCTGCCCAGTTCTTTAATACTGAAGTCACCCATTTGCTGAGCCATGCTCAGAGCTCAGTCTCACTTGAACCAGCTTCAAGTGGGAAGAAACTTGTAGCTAAATGAATGTTCCCAGTATTGTGCAAATCCCACCCATGTTTAATTCCTAAGAGAAAAACTGACCTAAGGCACATGTATGACACCTTTACTTACTACCAAATCCAAGTTAACGACAGAAAAATTACACTGGGCATAGAAAAGAGAATGGAAAATGGAAAAGAGAAAAAAAATTACTTAAAGTAACAACAAATGGCAGAATTGTCACCCTGGACTGAGACACCTCAGCATCTCTCCCATTTCATTCACCTCAAACAGAATTCCTGTTCAAAGATGACCCCAGTAACTTCAGCAGTGAAAGAATTTGACATTAGAGCAGCAACAGCAATGAAAACTCAGGGGTGGTTTTTGCCTCTGCACAAATGGAAACGTGGCTGGACTCCTGCTAAAATAAACAGAAGCTCACAATAATGAGATCAAGATTCAGATGTAGCCTGACAGTGACAAATCTGTTCTGACAAGTTTGCAGACATCTTCCTTTTAACCACACTCTCTGGAGGAAGAGAGAAGCTGAGTAAGATCCCCAAATGGTTTGCAAGAGTCAAAGTGAACAGCTGAAAACTATGGGGACCACCTCTCACTGAATGTAAACTGAGGGAATGTAAATCCTAACAGGCTTTCTATCTGGTGAGGACTGACTTAGACAGATCCCTCAGTGCTTCTGAGAAGGGAAAAAGACTGCACACTTAATTCTTCCTCCTTTTCCTCATCCAGCTCACCCACAGACAGCCATGCACCAGTGTTGGACCTTCAGGCCCACGCACCTTTACAGTTCTAACTTCATCACCACAGTAGTCATTTTGAAACTGAAGCATCAAAGCTCAAGCTGTAGAAACACTGAGAGAAGGGCTACAGTCAGTGAAATTTGATTGTAGAATTGTTACACAGTCAGTGCAAAGCTCACTTGTCAGAAATGGCATATATTGGTTTTGCACAGCACTAAGACAGCTTTGCTTTTTTCTGTTTGCTTTTCTGACCTCTTGAATGAGCACCTGTTACCCTGCTGGCACCACTTGTAGGAACTTTAAGTCATTTGACCAAGCTGAAGACAAAGCACTTCACAGAAAAGCCACCCAAAAGCCCATGAGAGTACCCTAGCCTGTATTCCCATTTCCTATGGAATGCACTACAATTTGAGTTTGCTCACTCTGATCTTTTGCTGGAGCTCCAAGGTGTCCCCATCCCATCCCAGCCCATCCCATCCCATGGCTGGTGATGCATGAACAGCCACGCAATAAAAGAACAGAAGAGAGAGTGTATGGCACATGGAGTGAGGAAATGTGTGGCCACAAGGGAGATGCAGTGCTGGATAACTCTGAGAGCTGGAACTGCACTGGGCAGACCAAGAGACCACCAGGGCTGGGCATGAGATTCAGTGGACCTTCCACCTGCTTCCCACAGTGTCCTGTCTGGGCACTGATCACACCGTCACAGATTTGCAGGGGCCAAAAGCAACAACTGCTTCACTTCTGAATTAAAATCAAGAAAATCAGTCTTAAGCAACGTGAGCTTAAGAAAAGCAAGCACTTTCAAGTTTCCTCACTGCAACAAGCTCAGCACACACAGGCAACACCAGCTGAGGAAGTGCTGGATGAGTGTTCATCTCATCTGCTGCTCATCAACATCCTTCTTCAGCTCAAACACTCACACCTCCTTGATTTTTCCTCTGTGAGGCCACCCCATGCTGCATCTTTAACACATCACTGCTGGGCACTTTGCAGCCAGTTTTCTGGGCACACCAGGGACTGACATTTCCACTCCAGCTCCAGGAATGTAGGGAAGGTCAGCAGAAGTGGCACAGCTCTGGAATGCCAGTAATGTTCCAGTGTATGAGCTGCAGTACCAGGCTAGAGCAGAGTGCCAGGTCTTCCACACTGGCACTCACAGCAGTTCCAAGATAGCACACATCTAAAAGCAAGAGATCAAGAACTCAGCTCCTGAAGGCAACAGGCTGCCTGTGAAACAGCATTTATAGCCAGCCAGCTCTTGGCTGTGTTCTGTACTGAAGGGTATTTTCCACCTTGCAGTGGTGACCATTTGCTTCTCTCCATGCTGTAATTCAGCAGGCTTTGTTGCTTATTCCTCCCCAGGTCTTTTGGTCCCACACTCCAGGAGAGCCATGACATCACTGTATCATCTATTTACCTTTCCCGAGTAAACCAACACTTTTACTCCTCTTGTCACCTCAGTTCTCCTCAGTGCCCAAGCAAAAGGAGTGGGGAGGTGGAGAGGAAGGAGTTTTGTTTCAGATATTCTGGCACCAGGGACCAGTAACAGTCTTAGAGAACAAAGACAAACAGGATGCCAAGGTACATCCCAGTGACCAAACACCACCTGGAACCAGCTCCTCTGAAGTCCACATATGCAATTAAAACTCAGTCTGGTATTTCAGAATCCAGTTCAAAATGAGACATATCTAATCACTTAATGAAAGCAAAATAATTCAAATCAAAACCTCACCACACAACACCTGCACATATAACTACTTAATGGGAAGCTTTCTTTGTTGTGCACACGGGGTTTTTGAGGTGGCTGACTGCAACATAAAATTAAGATTCCAAGTCAACCAAAGCCATCTATTCCTCGATGTACACTGAGCTTTCCTGCAAGAACCTTATTCAAGTATAAAACAGATTATCTACCCAGGCAGGGAAGGCATTTTTTTGATGACCAACAACATCCATGGCTGCAATGCAGAGCCTGTTGTAGGTTTAGAGTTTTCTCAAAGTCTCCCAAGCCCTTTCAAGGCTCCCAGCACAGCAGCTGCTCGTGCAGTTCCCACCCATCAAAGGAGCACTTGCAGAAATATGGCCAAAATGCCAAGCTGCAGAGCGAGTTTGCACAGCTCTGGCCCCTGCCCCCAGAGCAGCCAGGCAGTGACCCTGCAGGAGGCAAAGGACCTGTCCTTGGCTGCCCACCAAAGCCATTGGGAGAGGGGCAGGACAGCTCCTGCTCCAGAGCCCTGCCACACAGGGTGGCCCTGGGAGCCTAAAAGGGAACACAAGGCACTCCCATGGCCTGGGAACCTCTCAGGTCCCCAGTACTAAACTCCCCTAATGTATTCTTAATCTTACATAATTTCAGGCAGAATGTTTTTTTTCATATAATGTTGAACACTCCAAGTCAAGAAAGAACAACTTTAACTGTGTTCCCATCTCTTATCTAAATAAGATCTTTCTTTAAGGACCCTTGATGGAAGGACCCTACAAATCATAGGTGTGAGTAATTCCTTTCAGCTATTTCAAATATCACTTGGTGACCTTCTGAACACTGGGAGCTGTTCTAAGTTTCATTCTGTTAGCTGCATTTCTAGCTCCTCTACACCTCAGATTCCAGCAAAAGAACTATGTTGGAACTATATGAAGATAGAAAACCAAATTTTTCACTGTACACTACATACAGTTATTTGGTACTGTAGTTCCAGCATTATTGGTGGATCCTTATTCTTTTGGATTCTATTATTTCATTATCACTAAAATGTTTAAGCTTTCCTTCTGTCTCTTCTTAGTTATAAAATGCAACTTGTTCATTTATTTAACTCTGTCAAAGCAGATGTTTTGAGCTCAGTATTTCTGTATATATTTTCAAATGATAAATAACTTCTCATCACTGGTGTATGAAGATCACAGCTTCTGACACATCCTGAAATGAACAAGCCAAAACCTGTCTATTTATTTGAAGTATGGAAAGCACATGAGGAAAAAATAGTTAGTAAAACAGAATATTCAAACTGAAGTTCTCTCCCAACTTAAGTGAAACAAACACACTTTCCTACCTCTCAGGAAACAGGTTTTCTCCATAAGCCAGATCTCAGAGTTGACTGATAAGACATGCCCTGATTACCAAGTATCACTAAAGTCCAATACCATTTTCAAAGTCATAAACTGGATTGTTTTCCTTTGAGAACACTACACAGAGAAACGTAAGGGAGAGAAAGCAGAGAGGAAGATAACTCTGGAATCACAGAGTAACAGGAACAGGAATAAGAATTCTGCTAAAACATGGACAGCTGCAAAAGAAGTGCCAGGCTCTCCTACTTACTAAGAGGTTCAGAGAATGTGAATTAGTGATTACACAGTTTAATTAAAATGCATAACATTTAATACCTGATTTAACTGTGAAATTTTTTTTAATGGTAAAACAAGAACCTTGGCTTTAACTTCAGGACAAATATTTCAGACCCCTATTGTGAGGGTCTTTCCCTACTGCCAGAAAAAGCAAAGGATCACCCATTCAGCTTTACAACAGTCTGCACAATTTCTTACAAGCTTCAAACATGACTTGACACAACTTTCCAAAGCTCACAGTACTGAGGTTTTCTTTACTATGCTGTATAAACCAGCTCTGCATCTCAGAGTGCAATTTATTGCAGGGTCAACATTCCTCCTCTGGAGGAGAGGCTGCTTTATTACTTTATTACTTTTTCCTCCTCCCTAAAAGCAGTTTCCTTTCCCTCAAAATAGAAAACCAAACAAACAAAAAAAACCCAACCAACGCCACTTCCACTAAAAAAACAAACAGAAAAAACAAACCAAACCAACAAACAAAACCAACACCACAATGCAACATAAAATTAGCATATCATTAAGACTTGTTACACCTTATTTAAAAAAAAAAATCAAGTAGGGGCTTGTAAGAGTTAATCAATGGATATACAGAGAGAGGGAAGAAAAGAAAGCAAACAAAGCAAGTGAAAAGATACTTCCCCCTCTGACCCAGTATTTTCCCAGTTTTCCAAGGTGGAAGAGAAGAGCCCAACCCTCCTGCCATGGCTGGGATCAGTGGTGGATGCACACCCAGTGACAGCCCCAGCACCAGCAGGGAGGGTCTGCAGGCAGGACAAGCCTCAGGGGTGGAAACTCCAGGGAAATCTGAGTGTTTGCACTTCAAAATCAAGTCACTATGAGCCCCAAGTTAGTATTCAAACAATTAAATGTAAGTCATCCTAAGAATCAACTGCACTGGCACAAGAAAGCCACACCAAAGGAGACAGGAGTGTCAGTGGGAGAAGGAAATTAATTTCAGGTACACCTGAAAATGGCCTCAAACAAAACACTGGGGAAGCTAAGTTACCACACCAGTTTTCATTAAAAAAGAAAACAAGTATAATAATTAAAAAAAAAAGGCAGAACACTTGTGACAATGAAGAAACCTTAGTTTTCAGAGCAGGACAACTGATAAAAACATTGACAGATTCTTTCAAAAGGGGATGTGCAGTTTCCCATCACACGTGAACCACATTTGACTGAAGTGTTTTCTTGCTCCTGGCTCCAGTCAGAGTAAATTGAGGTGAGGATAAAAAATACATTCCAGCATCCTTGCAGCAGAGACAGCTTTGCCTGTTCAGGGGTTTGGAATACTATGTAGTATTTAGCATGGCACTCCCAGTAAGGAGAACTTTAGGAATTCCTTAAAACAAACACTTTTCTTCTTTTTCAGTGTTCTTGCCAGAACATTCATTTCAGCAACAACTCTCTTCCTCTACAGATAGTACCATTTCCTCCAGGGCAGTTGTTCAAATATGATAGTCCTAGTCTTACCCATCACTTGCAACAACAAAACAAAGGGCAGCAAAGGCACCCAGCTTGTCCCCAGGAGCTGCTGTGATCAGGGACCAGCCTCAGTGGTCTGGAATCAGAGAGACAGAACAATACCTTCAGAAACACACACTGGAGATGACACTCTTTGCATGTGCCTAAATCAGAAGGGCCTTTCTGCTGCCTGCCAAAGCTCCAGCTCCAGAGGGGACCAGGGGAGAACAAAGGGAGCAGAACTTTGGGCATGAAACCACTGAGGAAATCAAGTCAGCTGCTCCACTGCAGTGCCTGAAGCCAGCTCAGCCATCTGGGCAGCAATACCAGTCCTGACAGAAATGCCACCTAACAAGACACTCCCTGGGCATTTAGAAAGAATTCTGCCTGGACAACGTCTTGTTTCCAACCTAAGCAATTGCAACAAAACCTACTACAACCCAAATCTCTCTGCATTTGTCGTGGCCCAGCACTAACAACTCATGGGAATAATTCACATGCTGAGAACACAGACCCCAGACTGATGAGTTAAACCTGATCACATTCAGTTACTTTAGATTCTTCCCCTTCCTGTTCGTATAACTTTATAGGTTAGGCAGTCAAATACTTTCCCTAACATGGTAAGAGTGCAAAAAAAGATCCATACATTTTATTAAGAGAATTTTCTCCTCTTTTTTGCATCTAACATTTTAAGGTGAAAAATGCAGTTTTAAGGCAGCAGTGCCTAAACTTTGACTACTGATCAGCTGCACACACTGAACACTACAGGCTGAGTGGTATAAAATAAATGCTGCCACTGGCCACTTGTTTTGCAAGGCTTCTTAAAGCACCCCAAGAGCACACTGGGCAGTGCCACCTGCTTGGCAGGTGTGGAGAACTTTAAATGCCACTGCCATTGTCCCTCCTGGTTCCTTCCTGCCACTCTGGGGTCTCAGAACACTGGAACAGGTCAACAGGATGGTCCAGTCAGATGGTAACTCACATCAGAGCACTGCCTGGTGGGAGGTGGGAGGACAAAAACACCTTAAATACTGTGCCTGAGCAGAGGTTAATGAAAGCAACAGCGTGTTCTGACCCTGCTCTTTGAATGACAGACACACCAAGCCAAAGAGCAGAGAAAGGCCAACCAGCTGGCATGTGGCAGCAAAGCAGCCCATCCCTGAGTGCTGCAGAGTGAAGTTACACACTGGGGCAGCTCACATTGCAGAGCTGAGCTGCACTGACCTGACAGCAGCAACTGCTCCCCAAACACAGGGGAGCTGGGGCAAAGCCACTGCTCCATCAGCACTCCCAGGGAAGGCCAGATGGGAGAAGAAGGAAACCCTTGACAGGGACTTTCAGGATTTGCAGCATCTCTGTTTCTATCACCCAGCACTTGTTTGTAGACAAGCCATCTTAATTTAATTTATCTGTGATGAAACACTATGGCAAATCAGTGGCTCTTCAAGCATGTAGTTGTTTGTGACCCCAGTTTCTCTTTAAATGCCAAAGACATTTGTCCTCACTGACATCTGTGAATCTGGAGGCCACAGTGTGAGGCTGTCTGAAATTACAGTGTTTTGGCCAAATTGTAACACAGTACTTTTAAGAAATGCCATGTTTTACATACCTCTAAAAACCCATATTTTATTCTCATGCAACTCATCCATTCAGCATTGGCATATTTGGACTAAAACTTCTCAGAGCAAACTAAGCAAAAGAATTACAGTAGAGCCACTAAAGGAGTAAATATGGCAATCCAAAAAAAAAGATTTTCAGTGTATATGAATGTTAGAACATTGGTGCTGAAATGTTAATCTGAGAAGAAATGCACCATCTACAACTAAAGTGCTTCTTCATGAACCCCACCTCCCTTTCAAATCAGTAAAATTCACATTACACGAGTCTAACAAATAATTTTCCTTATTTTAATACCTGCCCTTGGAACTTTCAACATGCTCACAGAATGAAAAGAATTACAATGTTTAAATAGAACTCAGAAGCTGCTGACGGGGTTGTCCAGTGATGCAAACACACAAATATACAAATAGAGTGTACCTTTTACTCCTGACTGGTTTCATTACTCCCAGCCTCAGTAATGAACATGCCACTACATTGTGCTGCCAGAGGTCCCAGGGATTAGTTTACAAGTGGTTAGCTTTGCACAAAAAAAATATAGCCAGGAAATGAAGTCATTTGTTGGTCTTGAATCTGCAGCAGCCTTCACTGCCATTCACTTTGGCACTGCTGCTCATCTGTGCAGGAACACTGCATTCAAAATACAAAATTTTCAAAAGACATCAGAAATGCAGAGTGTGAGCACCTGCCCTCCAGTGCAGAAGGGTATCAATGTTTGCTGTTCTACATCTACTCAGGTAATGCACCAAACTTATCAAAGTAATGTACAATATTAGCTTTTTATTGCCATTTGATTAAAAAAACCCACTGAAACGTACCAATAGCTTTTCTTCAGTGTTAATATTTACTCTGTAAACATATACAGACAAATTTTAATTCATTTCATCTCAAGAGTTTACAGATGAGGACAATGATAGTTTAATCTAATAAAACTGAAATGATGGGGATTCAAGCTCCATTCAAACCCCCCTGTAATCTATATTTCACCTAAAGTCCTTGCTGGAACCATCACGTGCCTGCTGACACCAGACAGGACCTTACTTGATTTCCACAGCCCAGCTGCACACATCTGGCCTGTCAGAGACACCAGGGAAACAGAACCTCAGGCCACCAGATGTTGAATTCTGCAGCACTGAAGTGTGACATCTCAGCAATCAATCCACTCACTGCATGAGAACTCCAGAGGACACAGCACAGCCAGCACTGTTAGTTCAACTCTCTCCTCTCCTGGGGAATTTTTGCAAGACTAGCTGTTCCCCAAATGGGAAACTATGATCTCTGCATTTTTCAGATACAGAATGCAGTATTATGCTGAAAAATTCCACAGGGGATATTCAGAGATGCCTGCTGTGCATGCAGTGCCCAGCCCAGGCTGCAGAGTCAGAGCCAGAAAACACTGCCAAGGTACTGCACACCGGTAAGCCAGGCACTCCAAGACCAGTGCATTCACCTCAGGGAAGCACAGATGGAGAACACAAAACTGATTTCATTTACATGCAGGTGAGTTAATTACCTTTCACACATCTTCCCAGACTGGCATTCAGACAAATATTCTGATCCGTTGCCGTTTTCTTCAATAAGAAAAACAAGAAAATAGCTGATGCTGGTTAATACTTCTAAATTTTATGACATAAATTAACCCCAAATTATCCTTGTCTCAAGAGATCCTTGCTGCTCTGTCAAGGTAATTATCCCTTACTCCTGGGCCAGCACTCCTGGGTTGCACACGGCATGGGAGGACAGTGGGATGAGGCTGAGCAGCCCCCTCTCGTACTGGAGACCATTGCCGAGCACCAAGGAAACCTCAGCTGGGCTGGCTCCTCATCTCAACAGCTGGAAGCACAGCCACCACTCATAACCTACTTGTGTCAATCACAGGGAGGCTGAGCCAGACAAATCTGGGTTGAGTTTGTGTGAAATGCAAAAGGACTGACACGAGCCCATGCACAGCTCGTGCTTTTCAAAATAATTCTACCTTCCCCCCAGTTCTGTTGCCTTGATTTGGGAAATGACACAAATCTACTGCAAGTGTCAGATCAATTTAACTAGCATTTTAATTGAGTTTACCTTCCTTTTCCTTCCAAACCCAAGTGCCAGTGCTGCACAAAACAATGCTATATCACTAACTCTGCCCTCCCATGCATAGAGCAGATACAGAGCTTTTCACGCTACATCACAGAGTGGGCTTTTCATTCAACCCACGAGAAACCATTGAGTTAGGAATCACATTGCCCCAGTGGCACCTCTTCCAAGATCAAGTATCAATCATATGATCACATTTTCAATGATCAAGAGCTTCCTCCCAACACACCAGCACTCACTGCACTGCAAAGCTGGAGACACAAACAGCTTAACTTACAGGTGAGGTGTCAAGTGACACCAATACCAACCTACATTTGACCAAAGATGTATCTTAATAAGACAGGAGATCAGCTAGTGAGCCCTCACTAGAAGTAATTAAATGGTTAAGAACAGTTAACACTCCTAATATTAAATTAGGGCATATTTTTTACTAATGCTTTTTATAACAGACTGTTAAAAATACATTGAAATGTTGCCCTAAAGAAAAAACACCCCCCAAAACATTACTGAGTTACTTAATCATGTACTTCAAGTGCTTCACTTCCATAATAGCTACAATATAAGAGCCACAGCCCTGAAGGGGAAGTCTTATGAACAAAGAAAAAGTGTTCTCCCTTCAAGCTATCATATACACGTTTTATTTTCTTCACATCTCAGTAGTGTTTCACCATTAAGAGCTTCTCGTGATTCAACAGAGCTCACAACAATGCACAAGGCACACAAAATAGCACACAGGCACTGTTTTAATATATCTTATGGCACCTTTAACCCACTAATTTAAACCAAAAATATATATGTATATATAAAAAATAAAAGCATTTGTATCCCAGCAGCTCTCCCTGCTCCTGAGGTGAAGTACACAGCTCCTGGAAGGTGCCTGTATTTGTGGCAGCATGCTGAGGCTGCAAGTCAAAGGGCACTGTAAGACATGGCTCCAACCAAAATAGAAAGCCATGAATGGGGCTTGGCAGCAGGGGAACCCCCTTCCTCTTTATTGCTATTTATAACTGAAGGCAAGTAAGGTCATTTCCAATTTAACATGCAGTTCTTCAAGCAAATTCTTCTGCAGGGAAGGGAAAACACTGAAAGGTGCAAGTATTCCAAACACAACATTCCAAGGAAGTGACAGGAAAGCTTCATCAAGCAGCAAGACACACCTTGACCATTTCTTCAGCACAAATTAATCAAAGTCAGCATTTACTGTTCTGTATATAACTTATTTTAATGTCAAACTCAACAAACTTGGAAGCATCTGGCAGTGAAATGAGAAGTAAATAAGGGACACTAATATTAGCAGAAGAGATTCTGCACTGGTGGGGCTCATTTGAAAATCTGGTTTGGCTGCAGGTGTGCTCCATAGAACAGACTTCAATCTTCCAAAAAAAGTCTTTCAAATGGAATCTCCATCTTCTAGCATAACCCAGAAAGAGTGTGCAAGGTGAAATACATTGTGATTTGCTTCCCCACAACAAAAATATCAAAGCACACAGCTGATTGAGACTTCTGTCCTGCTGTCAGGCAGAATCTATCCCAACAGTGTCTAACGAGCTGAAATTTAAAATAATGAACATCAGAATGCTTTTAATTTTGAAGGCTGAGGAGAGGGACACTGCAAGTCAACTAACTCTTCTGTCAATACACTGCCCAACTATCTCTCTGCCCCACCTACATCAAGCAGATATTGTACTACAGTCCATTTATGCTGCTAATTTGGGGGAAACCTGAAGGGTGGGCAGCAGTGCAGTCAGTCACATCAGGAAGCTGGTTTGTGGATGGTTCTGCACACAAGAGACTGTAAAAGTTTGCTGCACTGTTGGAAGGGTCAGGAATTCTTCACAACAATCAGCAGAGAGTTCTGCACTGTCTTTGACCATGTGAAGCAGGGAACAGTCTTTGGAACCACATTTACCAGAATGCTGCATACAGAACACTGACCAGAATCCTGTTCTTCAAAGCCGGCACAAAAAGCTTCACTCCTTCTGGTAAGAGGTTATCACAAACTGTCACCAACAACAAATCAATATAACTCCCCTTGAAAAGAAACCAAAGGGTTTCCAGAGCAAAATATGCATGAAGTTATACTGCTGATGAGATTCTCTTTAAAACATAGCTCAGAAAGCAGAACACAGATTAAGGGACCATGCAGATTTACACTAGTTAAACAAATATGCCCCAAGTCTTTCAAAAACTGTATTTGAGAAAAAACTGTATTTGGCCAAATCAGAGCCATTCACCACCATCAGCATCTCCAGCTTCCCTGTGCCCACCAAAATGAGGGCTTACATCCACAGCCAGGCCAGACCCCTCACCAGTCTGCAAACAACTGTTGCAGCCCTAAATCCCCCCTTAATGTGAAGGTGTGACAGCAGAGTTATGCAAGATTCAATAGACATCAATCCCTGAGTAAGAGTCTTCACACAGAATACACACCCTGAGAAGAAAGCTGTGTTAATGCTGATTGCTCCATGCACTTTGTGACGCTGGAATAACTTGGTAATGAGCATCTCCTACTAAGATTTGGAATGCGATATTTGTTGCCAAACATATCCCACACTTAAAGACAAGGGCTGTATTTAGTGTTAGCACCAGGGAACTGAAAAAGATGTTCCCTGTTAAGGGCAGCTCAGGAGGAACCAAGGAAAAGAGAGTGTTTGTCCTGTGATGTGACAACCCTTCAAACAAACAAACTGCTTCTTACAGAGGGCACGTGGTAACTGGACACAGGAAATCATTTTAGGGGATTCATCTGAAGTATTGGAACCCAAACCTCCTTAGAGACACACTTTTCCAGAGTCTTACATTTAATAAAAGAGGATTGGCTCTCACAAAATAGAAACATGGGATACTAATTCCAGCAAATGTATAGAAGAGGGAGGGACTGCTGTGCAGAGACACTCACTCTCCAAGGAATGACCCCTTTCCTCTCACAGGCTGTATTCCTAATGCAGCCACCACTATTTCAGTAGTTCTTACCACAGCTGCAGTTTGGGGGGAAATGCCCAAAAAGAAGGAATGAGGGAGCAGCACAAAATTAAGAACAAATACAGCAACCAAAACTGAAGAAGCTTCTTTGTGAATTCTGGGCTGATCAGTAACAGAGCATAACTGATGGGCTCAGTTACACCACTTTGAGCACAAAAAGAAACATATCCCCAGGCAAAGTGGAACTTTTTTAACCTCTCCTGAATTGCTGCCCATCTTAAGACAAAGCACCATCAGGTATGTAACCTAGCTCAGAAACATGGGGCTTGATTTTACTATTCACTGTAAGAGATGGCAAATCCCTCACCAAGGCAAAAGGTATGCTTTCATATAAAAATAACTAGATTTGTCACCGTTTGGCACTGTCAAAACATACACTGAAACCACCATTATCCCAGTACCTTGAATAGCCAGCCTGTGAAGGGCATGAATAATGTGTTCCTGTCCTAAAACACAGCACTAAATACAATAAATTGTTCACCTACACTCATTGTCTATTTTTATCATGCTAAATAATAATTTTAGAAAAAATGTTGCTACATTTTAATCATAATTTTGATTAGTTTCTGTTCAGTGATACTATAAACCCCACTGGATTCTGATTATCAGCTGTAGAGGAAACAAAAGCTCTACAACAATAAGGTTGGGCACATCATTTGTTGACTATTCATGGCATCTGTCAATCAGCCAGGCCCCCAGTGGGCCATGTCTGGAAGCTGACAGATTTTTGGTTTGGGTTTTTAAATAATGCAACATTAAGTTTCCTGAAAAAATACACACTTTTGCAGATTAAGAAATTACTTCTCAAACTGTTAATGCTGTTACCAACAGGTGTGCAAAATCTGCTCTCTGAGTTGCTCAAGTACCATCAGAAGACAGCAATTCAGATTTGCTATTGCCATCACACTCAGTGAGCACATGAAAGATGAGTGGAGAAAGGGATGAGAAAGAAGGGATGGAGGGAGGTTTAATAAAGCTTCAAACTCAAGCCACAGGTCAAAATATGCCGGGGACTCCTCCTGCAGCACAACCACACCAGTCCTGCCCACGTGGCCACCCAGCTCTGCCCCCAAAACCTCAGAGCCCACTGATGGGCCACGTGCTGGGTGAAGGGAACCAAGCACCAGCTCAAGGGGGAACTTGGCCTTGGACCATCAAACCCACCTTCCTCCAAGAGAGAATGCAGAAATGAACACTGCATGCCAGTAATTCGTGGGCACTGGGTATGTTACATCACCATTCTACGTAAGAGGATGCTACAAAAATAGTCCAGATTTCAATGCAGTGTCTAGACACTTCGTCAGCTTCAGCAGAGACTGGTCCTCGTTTCCAGCTTACAATAACCATGTCAGAGCACTCAAAGTCAACACCATGTCCTCCTGAGCCTCTTCATGTGTCCTTACAGTGTCAACCAAACCATCCTGAAGTGAGGTTTTTTCCATTCTTCAAAAGAAATGTGTATTTAGTCCTTCTGACTGTCGGCACTAAAAAAGTGGGTTTATTTTGCTGTGAGAGTTGAGTTAGAGTAAATAATCGACTGCCAAGGTCACAGGCTGTATTGGGAGCCCTTTAGACAGACCTGACACATCAGAGATGTGCTCATTTACACACACAGTCCCTCAGCACTGTTACTCTCATGTACACGGATTTCAAATGACTTTGACTCATGTCTCTGTGTGTAACTAACTGAAAATCTGTGCTCAGTAGAGTAGAAGATACCAAGTATATGCAACAGAAAGCACCATTTCCCCATCTCATTAATAACTTACATTGTCTGCCAGTGTAGTAGCTGTCATACAGCAAGGCTATTCTTTTGACAGCTTCTGGAGGCAGCCTGAGCTACTATTTATACAATGCTTTTGAAGTCATTTGATAAGTGTAATTCATCTCTATAAACCTCCTCAAAAAACAACAGAAAACCTTTCTTTACTTGAACACTACCATAGTGTGTCTCTCTTGTAATTACCAAACCAGGGTTTATGTTCTGTATTGTTGGGAGTTTCCTACACTGCTTGAAAAAAACACTTTTCTAAGTTGTAAGCCTAAACCCATAGGGCCTAGATGTAACCAAAGGCCCTGGGAAGTCAGATATTAGTTTTCTGGATCCCACAGTCACCATGGACACCTAAACAATCTCTCTGTTTTTGCATTTCCAGCTTATACATTTGTTAACATCACCTTTGAAAACACTAAGTGCAGTCAAAGCAGCTCCACAGGTATCTCAGTGGGACAAGAAACAACAGCTCAGGAAATGCAACCACCCAATTCCATGTGAGGTTTTCAACAGTACCACACACCCCAGAAAGGTCTAAAAGTGGACAAACCTCTTCCTGTCTACAATTTTACATAGGACTAACTTAAGTTGCTATGTATTTGGGATCATTAAAGAGCAGACAGTACAGCAGGACAACAGACCATGCAGGGCAAAAGGAGAGCACATAGCAAAACAAGATTTTTTTCTGATTCAAGGATTTCAAAGCTGAGTTAATTTTCTCCACCACCTGGTAGGGACTGTCTTTTGCCTATATATTATGCTCCCTTGTTCAGTTGCAGGAAACAACTATGGGGCAAGACTTGCCCCCAAACAAGCCAAGAACAGCCCTTTAGAAACCATCAGCTACCAGTACAAAACCCACCAGCTACCAGTATAAACAAACTGAAATTAAGTCACAGCACCCTGCAGACTTTCCCACAAAATCTCAGAACTGTGTAACACATCAGCTGATTTACTCCAGCCCAAAAAATCAAACACTTCTAGAATAAATACTTGTTTCAAGGGCTTTAGTTGCTTATTGGTTCCACCAGGTAGGTACAGCACTGTATCGCTCATTTGCAGTGTAACACTGGGTTAGGGAACCTTTAGCACACTCAAGCCTTTATCCCCTTGAGGGAGGGAGCAGCCACTGGGTATTGGACAGGTCATTTAAAGCCTTGCATGATAGAGAAGCACTCAGTGACACAGCAGGTATTATTCTGCAAACCCTCCTGGGGGGACCCTCTTTATGCACAGCCTCCTGACAGGGAGCTTTGGGGGCCCACCCTGCCTGATGCACCAACTGCACGAGAGAGGGGAAGCTTTTCCCTTCTGGGTGCAAAAAACCCTTTTGAGGAGGTGTATCCAGATATGCCATAACCCCAACACATGCAGCCACAAGCTGCAGTCTGGAGCCACCCACATGCCCCAACACCAGGCTCTAGTCCCAGGCCACAGCGTGTTGATGGTGTCTTTGACCCCTACTTTTTCTCTTGAATAAGCAAACAAGCCTTCAATAGCAACAATGGGATGCTGGAGCTGCACCAGTTCTTTAAATCCTCTCTTTAGTGAACTGCTAGTCAGGGTTTCTGTCTTCCACATGTCACCAGAGCTTTTTGGCTGAACAGTTTCCTTGTTAACAACCCCCTGCACTTCTGTACTATGGGACTTGCACCAGTGTGCATTGAGTTTCATTTCACTGGTCCCAGGACATCACTATGGAATCCATAACCCAGATCCACCTGTTCACATGCTTCACTAAGCCCTAGAATTTTATTTTTTTTTTCCTGCAAATACTTCAGTTTGGCCTCTTTTCACATTGAGTGCTTTGAGGAGAAGGAGCTGGTTCCATGCAAGCAGTCCCCAACAAGAAGAACAGCCAGAGAGGAGCCCAGCCCAGCCTGTCCCACTTGTGCAGCTCCTCTGCCCCACATGCAGCTGTTTCACTGCCAGTCATTGATACACCCCCCAAAACATGAGACTGGCAACCAACACAGCCAAAAGCCTGCATTCCACTAGCTACCAAGAGACACTCAGAGCCCTAGGCAAGCCTGATTATACAAATACTAGGCTTTCATTAGCTTCTTACTTATAAAGAAGCATTTTCCTCTTGCTTAGTTGAATATCTCCTGTGTGTTGTCAGAAGAAAGCTTTTCTAATTCTAAGCTACTTGGAGATATCTTAAGTATGAACTGCTCAGACCTCAAATGGCAAACTCCTAACAGGCACAAGTATTTCAAGTATCTGCAGGCTAACCAGAAGAAAGAAAACTGCCTTCTACTGAGCACTGCAGGCCCAAAAGGAAGATAAATTTCACTTGCACAAGTCTCCAGCAGCCTGATTCACTTGTCACCTGCCACGGGAGAGTTAGGTGCCACAGAACACATAAGAAAAGTGTTCCAAATAAAAGAAAGATAAATTTGAGGGTTCTTGCAGGACAACTCCACTTCAGAAGGAGAAAAAAAAAAAATCTATTTAAGATACTGGAAACAAGTGTTGGTGCAAAATACAACTGTTCTCCAAGGTCTGCTTCTGTGATGAGATGGCTGCTTTCTGTATCAGATCATAGTAATACAAAGACTATTTCACAGGCAGGTTTAGTTTAAATAATGAAAGGTAAACTTTAAGCAAGAAATTTGACATTAGCATACAGCCCAGAACAATTAGGCATACACACTACTGGAAATCTCCAGTCTTTGCAAAGCTGTAACTGTAGCTGGGGGACAGGGGGGTGGTTTAAAGAAATGCTTTCCTCATTTTTTCTTTTTTTTTATATTATTTTCTGTCTTCATTCTCCATTTCTTCCTTTGGTTTCGAGTGCCTTGTAAACAACTTTCAAAAACCAGCTGCCAGCTTTATCTTCCCTTTTTACCCAAAGGACCATTATCTGCCATCCCACCTTGCTTTTGCATCTTCTTCAGGGGCTGAACTTGTCTTTCATTCCTTCCAAGCCAGGGCAGCTGCAGAGGGATGAGCTGTACACCCAGATACCCTCTTTGGGTGGGCACCAGGGCAGCCCTGCTGCCTGATAGCACACGTGCAGAGGTACTTGGAATTTATCTGCTGCAGCCTCAGGCACTCTGCTGGCTGCTAAACTAACTAAGAATTGCTGTCCCTTCTCACAAGTCCCAGATGGGAAATAAACCCCCAAATCAAACAAAACTCCAATTATTTAGGACTGCTTATTGCTAAAAGTTTAAGTGGCAAGACCCAAGGCCACCACTCACAAAGACGTACCCCTGAAAATCTGCACGCTGTGACAGCACAGGTAACTAAAACCCCTCTTTCAGAGTACAGTAACAGCAGGCAAATGAAGACAAGGAATTCTCACCAGGGAAATGCACAAAAGGTGCAGGGCCCTCTACAGTTGCAATCCTGCTCAAATCACCTCTGGTTCTGAAGACTCCGAAGTGTTATTATGTCAGAGAGGCAGATGCCAGGACAGATCTTGTTTTTGCTTCAAAACCCATGTGCAACAACTCACTTCCCATTCCCACTACAAGCTCCCTGTCACCCACATTAAGAGGTAAAATCAACAATCTAATCAGATCTGACAAAAAGTTGGCAAAAAAAAAAAATTGAAATGATGACGATGACTATTTGAAATACAGATTTACATCTGTCCTCCTTAATGATGAACCTCCCCCTAAGTGCACACTGTGCCTTGACATTTTAATGATAATATAAAGCCATCATGATTAGCAAGAAATCGAAAAATTAAGTACCAGAAGGTGAGGAGAAATCTCTGCAATGTCTTCACCACTGTTTCCAAGTCATGGCAAACCTTGAGAAGCCTCTTTTAAGGTTTCTTACTTCCCAGCAAAAGAGGCAAAGGCATATTCCATCAGGGCTTCCTGCTGCCCTGACAAATGGCACACATGGAGAACAATATGGCATTCCTTTGTCAGCAAACACTGCTGGAGGACTCATGGAAAACAGCTGAAGGTTGGAAGGAAGCAGCATTAGGACCAACCCTGGCCTGTGGGAGGTTTGCTGCACTGCTGGCTGCCTGGACAGATGTTTCCAACCAGTCTCAGCTTACAGAATAGGCTGCATTGTTCCAGTGATGGGCTGGGAACTACTCTGTGAGTTACTGCAGCAAAGATGTATCCCAGGAAACTCAGCATATTCTCAGAAGTAAATTATTTCTCTAGTAGAAACAATGTTTGAAGGGAAAACTCTGCAAGTGTACATTTATATGGTTCTATCTGTAACCTTTACACTGAATCCTTCTATTTTTAATTCCAGTTAAAGCAGTCACTCCACCACCACACAGGAATTCTTTCACTACATCATTCACAGGCCAACTAATGCAGCAACACTGGAGCCCAGAGTGCCACAGGATGTCACCTACTGACCATGTAATTCCATAAACCCAAGAGCTTTAAACGGTAGCATCTTTACAAGATCTTATAACAAGGTGGGAGTGTGACCATGATATTCCTATTCCCACACTGAGTTTTGCTAGTTACCTTGTGGCAAAGTGCTTAAGAGTGAAACTGGATGCATTATGGGTTTTTTCCACAAAGACAACTGTTCAAAATTTGCTGATCTTTGCTGTGATGACAACTGGCTGTCAGTAATATGTGTCCTAGCAGATACTTTCAAACAAATACACCAGGTGAAGCTGGCACTTTAACAGTGAGCAAGAAAGCAGCTGCTTTTCCAAAGAAACTGGCTCTACAGAGACTGTTTTGGAAACAGGGTTTGGAAATGTTTCCCCTCTTGGGTGATCTTGTTGGTGGAAATTAAACTTCACCTATAAAAACCTCTGAAAGCTGTACATCATTTCCTAAACTTTAAAATCTTTTAAAAAACACAAACCTGTTTAAAAACCTGCTAAAATAAGTGTTTCAGGAGAAGAGAAGAAAGCAACATCTTCCCCTTAGCCTGCAAGAACAACTGATTGACATCAGGGAAGATGGAAATTCATCAGATGAATTCCAAGAAGAACCTCTGCATAGTTAGTGCATGACAGTGGAAAATTAGTATCATGATTTGCTAAGCACAACCAACAATGCACTTCTCCCACTCGGATCTATGGCCATTAAAACCCAGCACTGAAATAAACTGAACTTAGAACCAGCCCTTCAGTATCCAAGTGATAAACCAACACTCAAAAAAACCAGTGAGGCATATTCAATCACATTGCTCTCACTAAACTATTCCTTAAGGAGAGGAAAGAAGGGGGTTGTTAAAAAATAAAACAATTTTCTAAAGTGTCTGCCTTGCCCTTTCCTAATTTCTATTTTTTGTGTGTGTTCTATATTAGTACAGCAGCATATGTGCATAATTTATAAATCATGTACATGGTTTGGGGGGGTGTGCTCACAAAGCTTTTACTGATAAGAGCACGAGAGAAAAAAATCTTCAGGAACCACTGCCCTAAAAGAAAACCTGGTAGATTGGCAACACTGTTCTAGAGAAATGAAGGCACTGGCTGACTGTGCTCAGACCCACATGGAACAGAGTGTTTTGGGTTTAGTTTTCAACATCAAGTGACAGGAGTTTTTTGCCCTGCTAGGCAGATGGCATCGGTAACGCTTCGAGCTGCAGCTCATGTTTGAACAAGAATGATAATGGCATTAGGCAGGAACACACTGTCCCTGCACAGACACTGCCAGCCATGACCGAGCCACACACACAGCCTGCCCTCACAGCTGCCCCAGCAGTGTCTGCTGGGATGCCCAGGGCTCCTCTGCCCTTCCAGCTCATGGCACACCCCCTTCAGCTGTGTTAAATCAGCTCCAACAACTGCTGCATAAGCAGTTTACCTGACCCACACACTTGTACCACAATCAAGGTATTTTTCTGCCTCTTCTCTTTGCCACTAAAGCCCTGCCTTTCCCTTGAGAGTGTTCTTAAAGAGTCAGCTAAAGTTCTGACATGAAAACTCTTAGAATACATTCCTTGCCCAATATTTGAATGCTTTGTCTTGTGGGATTCCTTACAGGAAAGCAAGTGACTTGTGAAACTTAAATCCCATTGTTTCTTATGTAGTATTTCTCGGGTTTTTGTTAGGCACAATGGATTAAAATCTGGTTAGCACCTGGACCACCACAGCAATTAATGCAAACAGGCTGCTGGAAGCCTCGGCTTTCAAGAAGTACCCAAGAAGTAAAGAACTAGAATTTTAAGAGCACTGTTCAAAGAGAAGTCATATGAGAACAAATAACACTTGCCTAAAACTTCTCATGGAGCAATTTCAACCATGAAGTATTTGCATTAGAGCTCAGGCACCCATCAACTGGTGGGATGGATCGGCCTTGCTGAAAAACAGAGCACGGCAAAAAAGTTCTTAGGACAGCAAAAGTTCCCTCTCAAAAATACTACAAGAAATTTGCACACTTGGGCTTTCTAACTGTAATTGCAACTAGGTGGTCACCTGCTGACCACAACCAGTCTCTTCCTCAAGCTCATCAAGTTTCCAGTTGTTATTTCCCATGGTGCTGGAAGGCTTCGTGGTGCTGTGGGATGGTTTGCTGTGATCCCTACCACGGGATTGTTCAAGACTGGCCTGTTCTCTTCCAGGAACAGCCACACAGCATTGGCTAAACTCCCTGTAAGAGGTAAATACCTGTTCTGGAAGGAGGTGACCATTCTGAACAAAACAACAGCCAGAGTACAAAAGG
This sequence comes from Margarornis squamiger, assembly GCA_035222235.1. NCBI lineage: Eukaryota > Metazoa > Chordata > Aves > Passeriformes > Furnariidae > Margarornis > Margarornis squamiger. The sequence goes on along the minus strand of JAWWTY010000016.1, from coordinate 17,298,206 downwards.
AGAGGAGAAAGTCTTAGGTCCTCCAGCCACCCCCAGCTATGGATACAGATAGCACCACTAACAGACTGTCTTCCTGCTCCCAGGAAAGGTTTGGAGGTTTTTCAGCCTGGCCTTTGCTTGCTTGGCTCTCCAAGGACAGAGAGAGGACTAAATGTCATTCACACAGCACATGTGAACCCTTGGAAGTGACCCCTTACACATCCATGTCTCTGCACACAGAGGCTTCAGACAAGACTCAGCAGATCCAACTCCCCTTCACCCATGTCTGGATTAGTTCTGTGCTTCATCCATAGTCTGGTCTGTGCAATGTCACCAGGCAAAGTCACCCACCCCTCCTTCATGGGTTTTAGTCTCCTGCACATTCCCTTTCCCCTCTCAGCTGCTTTGAAGTCTGGCTGGTACCACAGTGCAGCTGAACAGGCATCCCAGCCCCAGCCAGACTGACCCAGACCTTTCTCACAACTGCAAACACAGCTACTGAACTTGTTGTAAATTAAAAACCCCAAATCTTTTTCAGGGTTGGTACATACTACAAGATCTTGGGTTCTTGCTTGGGGTCTGCACATCCTCAGCTGTTGCACTTAACATTTCCTAAGAGTACTTTAAACATCATCACAGAGAGATCTCATTTCCCCCAGCCTTTGCTTTGTTAAACTGAAGTTTTTTCATCCCTGTGAGAGTGCCTGTAGGGACACCCTGCCCCAGGAGATGTGCCACTGGTTCCTTCTGCTTGCCCCTGATTCTGGCTCCCACTAGAACCTTTCCCCAGAGAGCTCAGGTACCCCCTTGCCAACAGATGTTTCCTTACACAGCAAACAAATTCATCTAGGAAAATATTTTAGTTAAAAATGGGAATGAATTACAAGAATTACCAAAAACACAAGAATTAACAAGAGTTACAAAACTTGCAAGCTCCAGGGAACTGAAACATTCAAGTGTGGCTTCTTGATTTAATTTATTCACTTACAGGCTCATTGCTAAATTTTGATTCTGTCCCGGTATCTAACCATTTTTATTGTGTCTAAGTCCTACACCACCATCACATTCCTGGCACAGCCTCTCCTTCTAGGTCACCATGGCCTTGGTCTTCAACAGGCACCATCACTTTGGTCAGACATTGCCAAGCTGCCTCTCCTGCTTCCACTCTTTCTGCCAAGTGCCACCCTGCCCTTTCCTGCTACACAGCACTTGGCACATTTAAACTGAACAAAGGCAAAAGGTACTTGCCATAAATTACTTTAAGACCAATTAATGTTTCCAGCTGTACAAATTCAACCCAGCGAGTTGTGGAACTGTCTGATGTTTGTATTTATGGCATCGATACACAAACTTTGAACCTCACATTCCAGAAAAATCAGAACTTTCCCTCTAGTACATAACACCACTGTAAGGAAACACAGAACAAGCTGGACTTGAGGTAGCCAAGACAAAGGGTTATTTGCCATATTACAGACACTAACTCCCATGAAAGGGAGAGAGAGATCATTATAAGAAAATGAACATGAATATGTAATAAGAAAGACATTACAAAACTCTGAAGACCTTTCTAAGCTAAAGACAATGTCACTGTTTAGGAGGGTCTCACACCACTACACCAAATACTTCAGCAAAGCACTAAACGCTTTGATATACCAGAGCAACAAATCTCTGCCACAGCTGACAAATGCAACTTGTTACTCAACTCCAAACACTAATCAGCCCATGTAGTACCACTGAGCCTTTATCATCTCAATTGTTATTTGCTGTGATTTAGAAGACTCAGACCCCTGCTTATTCCTGGGCTATATGTCACTTTTTCATGGAAGCAGGAAATCTGAACCTTACAAAAGTTGCCAGAAAGACACGAGGTTCATTTACAATTCCCTTCAGTTCACACTTTCTCCCTGCTGCCCAAACACAGAAAGATGAGCTACCTACTGAGAATGAAAGGAAGGCACTTTCAAGTGCCAGCCTGACCCAACTTGGCAGAGATTCAACTGGCTGCTGCCAAGTCAAGGGACTACATAAGTCAGCACTGTAATACTGTAAAGATATTTTAAGACAAGACTTACTGTTGTATAGTCACCCTCACCTCGTGGAGTCAGTCAGTGCATTTTCCAGCTCTATGAAGATGCTCGAGTGAAAAGGCTCTGGAGCTTTGAGAATCGAGGGGGTGGATCTCTGGGGATGAAATCCCAGCTTGCAACTGGAAGTGGAAAATATCAAAATGTTATCACAATTGCTTCAAGTATGCAGGCCAATTCAAACTCAGTTCCAAGATAAGCACATGTGCACAGAGCTCAGCCAGGGAAAGGGCTCTCTGACACTGCTGTGAAATGGGTTTTCAGCAGCATTAGCAGGGACAGAGATCTAGAAAATTCATTGTACACAGTTACAAGGGTGGTCTCAGAACTCCCCACAGGCTCCTCATCCCCTTCTCATCCCCAAGCACATCAGTCTCACTCCAAAGGTGTAACATCCCAGCAGCCAGAGACAAAAGGCCACGACCAGAGCCAGGATTTCACAGCACCCTGTGGATCAGCCTAACACATCTTACACCTAAGGAGCCTGGACTACCTTCAAGGCATTTGTTTGAAAAATGAACAGACTGTTTAATCACAGCAATAAAAATAAAGCATGCAAGAGCTTAAGACTCAACATGATGTCCGTAATCATAATCTCATCCACAGAGTTGCAAAAGCCTAGATTATTCTGCTTAACATAGTCTCTGGAACTTGGAAGCCAAACTACCCTGCAAAAACCCTCTGCTTTATCATTTGCACCTCCCTTGTCCCCCACAATTCTTCAGTTCAATGTCATTTATATTCTTATAACAACATGTGGTCAAAAGCACAAGCTCAGAGGTAAAAATCTGCATTCTCCTGCAGGTCCCAACAGACAGGACAACCTGAAGCTGCAATTTCCAGCTCCATACCAGTAACATTTGTCCCAACGGACACACTAAAATCCAAATGCAAACAAATGAAATGTAATACTGCCTTATTAAGAGAGCCTCCCCCTACTTGCAACAACACCCAACCATTCTGCTTGCTGTTCTCAATTTGCATCAGCATTCTATTGTCTGCAGAAACACGCATAAGCAGACTTGCCAAACCTCTTAAAGATTCAAAGGCTGGGAAAAGAAAAGAATTTCTGAAAGCTGGCTGCAGTGGTCTGTAAACACATTCACACTTCTCCTCTAATTACAGCCCGGTGCAAAGGCAGCATCTGAGAAATGCTTCTTAGTGAGAAACTCTGCATATTAAAAAAAAACCCATCAAGGTCTCCACACATTTGGCAGTTTACCAACTATCTCTGAGGGTCAGACAGGACTGGGAGCTCAGAATTACCTCAAATGGTGTTTCCAGAACTAAAATGTTACAATTATGGACTGGAAGGACGCCCCAGCAAATGGTATTGCTCACATTTCATGAACACACAACACTGATATCCCAGCAGTTATGTGACACGAAGGATTGGAGGTGGATGTTTGCACCACTGTCTAGAGCTGGTGACTAATTAGGTACTGTCACTTTTGCAAATCACTTAAGACTTTGCATTTGCACAGATTTAACAGATATGTATTATACAGGTAAGGATATAAAGTAACACAATCCAAACATTAATGCCTCAGAACATCCGTGCCATGCAGAGTTAAATCTTTGCAGAAACAATACCAAATAAGAGAAGGTTTTCACAGCAAAAATTCTAAGTCACCATGAAGATTATGCAGCTCAAGCTATGCCACAGCCAGACAGTTCTTTCAAGCCTGCTCCTCCCACTCCAAAATAAGACTTGAATCTACTGTAGTAGTGTTTTGTTCTAATCAGTTATATTTATAACTATGGCTGCATTTCCTAATATAAGTAGAATTCAGTGATTAGATTAGCTGGCAAATGATGAAAGAAGTCTGAGTAAAACTGTACAACAAACCAAGCTCAGAGTAAAATGACTTAATCCTTTGCAGTTCAAATGCAAGTTCATTTTCTCAACATCATCTACTCGTAACCAATCTATCCATCACACACACACACCACAAAACCTCTCGCCCTCTCAGGCACTACTACAGTGCAATGGCAACGGTTCAAATCAACTTAAATTAGGCTGTACTACATTCCATTACATGATATCATGCAACAGATGTTACTCTAAGAACACACAGGACAATTATTCAGGATAAACTGCTGTAATTCGAATGGTGAAATGAATGGGTCCCCTCTATGAAATTGCTTTTATCAGATTTTATACTGAGATTCAGAACTTGAATATTGCCTGTTTGCCATATTTAACACAAACACTTCAACTGGCAACCAGAAACAAGAAGTACTCTTATCTTACTTAAGCTCAGTAATTTTGTTATCAATAGATAAGCCAGAATTCCACTTAACCCTTTAGTTCTGCAGTGACCAGTGAGTTAAATGAGGCATTATGAAGCTCAAATGAAATGCACTTCCAATAGGCAAGAGATACCCTCCCTCCCTCCTCAGCTGTGTGGTAACCTTCCACCTCCCTTGAAAAGTTCATGTTTTGAAAATTAAAGCAGAAGAAATAGTTCAGCCAACCTAACTTAGTAAACTTAGCTAAGAGCTGTTCTACTGGAAGAATTATGGCTGACCTTTACCACAAACAGATATGCAAGCTTTCCATACAGCACAATTTGTAAGGTATTTATAACCTAACCCTGGCAGCTTGCACAGGTATGAATAAGTGATGTTTAAATAAGCAAGAGCAATCTCAGAAATGCATTTGCTTCTTTGTTTTTAAATGATAGGGACATTGTTCCATAGCTGTTGGGCTCTTTGGATGATGCAGAACTCCCCAATGCCTTTAAGTAACATACTCCCAAACTCAGGACTGGCTCTCTGGTATGAAATTTAACATGGCTCAAACTTGGCTCTAAAATGCTCTTGGCGGGCAGGGCTGTGCCGCACCCCACACACCTGCAGGGGTGGCACGGGGTGGGGACACACAGGTGTCCCCAGCCACGAGCTACAGCCCCTCTGCAGGCACCCAGGGGGGCTTTGCTTTGGGCAGTCCCGGCAGGAGCCCCGTCGGGACCCAGCCGAGCAGGCTGTGGGGCAGTGCGGGGGATGCGGAGCAGCTTGCTCATCCGTCCGTCCATCCCCACATCCATCCCCCCATCCATCCCTCCATCCCCCCATCCATCCATCCATCCATCCCCCCATCCCTCCCCGTGTCCAGCGGTGTCCTGCCCTCCCTCCCTCCGTCCCTGGGGTGTCCCCTCGGGACCGCCCCGCGCCCACCCCGGGCCGTCCCCAGGCGGGACGATGCGGGCACAGGCACAGGGGGGAGGATACGGCTCCAAGCGGATGAGGACGCGGCACGATCGTCCTTGGGAGGTCGTCGCTTCACAGCGCACCGCCAAGAGGTTTCTCCCCCACCGCGGCCGCCAGCGAACAGCCCCGGGGCCCGGGGCAGCCCCCGCGACCGGCACCCTGGTACCCGCACCATCATCCCCTGGTACCCGCACCGGCAACCCTGATCCCGCACCGGCACCTCTGCCACCGCACCATCACCCTGATACCCGCACCGGCACCTCTGCCACCATCACCCCTGATACCCGCACCGGCAACCCTGATCCCGCACCGGCACCTCTGCCACCGCACCATCATCCCCTGGTACCCGCACCGGCACCTCTGCCACCGCACCATCATCC
>JAWWTY010000016.1:17231962-17291170 GCA_035222235.1 Margarornis squamiger | reverse complement strand
GAGCCAGAAGGTCCCCCCTGAGCCTCCTTTTCTCCAGGCTGAGCCCCCCCAGCTCCCTCAGCCCCTCCTGCTGCTCCCGCCCCTTCCCAGCTCCCTTCCCTTCCCTGGATGTGCTCCAGCCCCTCCATGTCCTTCCTGGATTGAGGGGCCCAGAACTGGACACAGCACTGCAAGTGTGGCCTCACCAGTGGAGCCTCCACCTGTGAAACTGCAGCAGTTAAAAACCATGCTATTAAAATAATTTAAACTGATTTCACTGAAGTACAGCCATTGGTATGTGTTTTCACTTGTAACCAGATTAAAGATCCGCCCCAGTCCACAGCTGGTTTTGCCTTCAGAGTAATTTTGCTCCAAGAAATTGAGGTTCAGACTCTGAACTCAAAAGCAGCTGCGGTGACACAGTCCAACACAGTTACAGGGCTTTATCAACACAGCTCTTGGTGGGCAGGTTTGAGGCAGTGTGTAGTTACAAAAATTAACAGGTTCTCTTGTACACACACCCTACAGCATTAAAAGCATCACAAAGTTACCATCTGTAGTAGGCATTCAAAGCTGTGTCAGCTCTAGCAAAGGAACAAGTATCTGCCCTGGAATTAAAGCACAGACTACACAGGGTTTGTTTTGTAACTTGCCAATACGTGACAACACACGCGTTTTACAAATGAGTTACTATTACCATATTTGTTACAAAAGGGATACTATCCAGTGTCTTATTAAAAAGCGGTAACTGAGGTATTTCTGCTGGTTTAGAGGTAGTTTTGTAGATTTAAGTTACCTGTGAACAGCTATAACATTTTGCATAAAGATCAATTTGGGGTTTATTTTGTGTTTTGGTTGGTTTTTCCCCTGGCCTTTTACTACCATGCTAATAAGCTTCCAACAGTGTGGTTTTCTCCATTTGACATACAACTTTAACTTCCCTCTTAAAAACTATATGATATGTGATAAATTTCATTCTTCTCTTTGTGCACTATGATCCTATTTCCTGCCTGCAATATTGCTTCAAAGGAAACTTCCTCTCCTCCATGGCTATACTTGACTGCCTTAGCTCTTTCTGCCTTCCCTTTTAAACCTTTTCCCAGCCTGTGTTCCCTCACATAGCAATGTGCAAGGCCACAATTCCAGTGTCTACTGCCCTTTTCACTGCTGGGTTCTCCTGTTTCCTCCCAGTTCACAGGAAGGCTGTTTAAATCTCTGTGCTGCACTGGCCTCCAAATAACTATTTTGAAATCTCTGCAAAGAGATTGAGCAGAATGTCAGCAAAAACACCCCTCAAATCCAAAGGACAAAATTTTCCTACAACGTGGAGTGCAATGGCAAGACCAGGTTCCCCTGGATCATTTCTGTGTCTTGCTACTCCCCATACAATGATGTGTCTGGGCACATATATTGTTTTCCTTTGTACCCACCTCATGCCTTGCTTTGGGGCACAGACCAGCTTTTCCTTCCCCTACAAGGTGGTCTGAGTGCATACCTGCACTCTGCAGTAAAAACAAGGTATTCTGTCAATCCGTCATGTCAGGATCCATATTATTCCAGTAATGAGAAATATCCATATTTTTGCTTCATTATAGTGGATATAGAGAACAGAAGAACAACTTCCTGGTTTCTTTACAGTATTTCAGCTTATAAATATTTGCACATAGGTGCACCTCCCTTGAAAAAAGTAATATCAACATTATAGATGAATCTGAAAGCACTTACATCAATGTATTCATAAGACCCAAAACTTCTTTAGCATTTCTGCAGACGTTTTGGTCTTTCTTTTCTGTTCAGTCTCCTGGTTTCCTGGAGTATAAACTGATTTTACCAGTCATAGCCGTGGAGTTTGAGATAGGAGCATCTGCATGGCATAATAATCTCCTGAGAGTAAATCAGACTCCAGTTGCAGTTACCAGCTGTGACAGGTAATGTTTATGATTCATTCTGATTGAGTGGAAAATAACATTTAGAAAAAAAATCCAAACCCACATCGTATTTCTAAGCTTTATTTGTATGCAGGGAACATTTTAAAATGGAGACATTCTATTGGACACCTGCCTGCACTTCTGAGGTTGTTTTCCTTCCATCCCAGCTATTCCAACACTTTACCTTTCCATCTTCTAATTACTAAACCCCAGAGCTTTAGATGTAAGAGTGCTTTGTCAGAGCAAGGACTACAACAACCTAATGTCCTTCTTTGAAGTGAAATGGGACTGCTGTGTGAACACCAGGGATGTTCTCTACTGGTTTGCCAGGTGGGGCAGGAGGGTTGGGGATGGGGTTTTTTTTCCCCCCAGCTCAGGAGGCAGATGTTAAGCAATCTCCAAAAACAGTCATGAAGCATCCACACACACTGTCCATAGAGGATATCACACCTGCTCAGAGCCCTCTGTTCATCCTTGGATTGGAATTACTGTAGCACTCTGGTACTTAAAATATCCTGGGGATGAGAGCAACACTGGCATATTTGCTGATGAACCAGAACTCAGCCAAGTGCGTGTGCAGGGCCTTCAGTGAAGTCACTTTTCTCATCTGTCCTTTCAGAGACATTTTAAATCCTGGTCTCAGAACTGGGCCATTAAAATGCAGCACAAACCACACCCAAGTGCATAAACCAGGTTCTGTGTGTGTGACAAGACTATTCCAATAATTACATTAGAAAGCTTTGAAAGATGTATTTAAGACACGCATCTATAAAACCACATTTAGAAGGAGTCAGACTTACCCTTGATGAATAGCACTAAGCAAAACTCAGCTCTGCCATTACTACTTCAACATGAGCAGGCTGCAATCCTCCTGAGTGCTCTAACAGCCCTTTTTGACCCCGACCAGCCTCACCTGGGGCCTCCACCCACACCTTCTGCCCACCTGGCCCAGGAGCTCCATTTAAGCTCAGCCCTGAGTCCCTGTGTGAGTTGGGGGGTTGTTGCTCTTTAGTTATGGGCCCTGTGAGCTACACTAGTAGACTAAATTCCTGTCCTTCCTTTGCATCTGGACCTGCTGTGAAGACCACTGGGCTGTGTCTAATCCTGGGTATCTTCACTAGGCATCATCCTGGCCTGTGGATTGATTTCCTGGCTGCACCTTGGATCTGCCTTATGGATGTAGACCTCTTTAGAACTCTGTGTTCTTGATTGAACCTGTCTTATTTCTCTTGCTTGAGTGCTGTAGGGTGGCTTCTCATTTCCTTTGCTCTGTTAAAGTCTCTAGGCCAGGAGGTGCTGCAGCAGCTTGGTGTAGCTGGTTCTGGTGTTCCACCTGTCTTACTTGGAAGTGTCTTTGAGGGCCCTCCAGTCCAAGTTTGTGGTGTTAATTCAGGTGGGCTCTTGCTACTCTGCTTTCTTTGGTCATAGTAAAGATGGGGATTGTAATTCTGATTTTATATTTATTACAAATGTAACTTTAGAGTTGGAAGCTTCTTCTTTCCTCTGCTTGGCTAATACCCATTTAGGTGTTCCTTAAAAGATGGCTAGTTTCTTTGGGGTTCTTGTACTCTCCTCTATCACCATAACTTTATGCTTTTCAAAATCTGGTGTAGTCCTCTCTAGTGTCTTTTTAGCTTGAATTTGTGAATCCTACTAGCTCTCTAGGTAACTTCTGCTGTTCTGATACTGAGCTGATTAATCTCTGATTTGTATTTTTATGCAGGCTTTTTCTTTTCTCTTTGAGCCTTTCTTTGCCAACTGAGTTTAATGATATTGGGACATGCTTTCAGTTTGTTCCAGTCACTCTGGATTCTTAAGACTCTCCTTTAGTGCTCACAGGTATTTCAAACTGCAAAGCTTGGTTCTGCTAACTCAGAGTCTGCACAAAGGGTGTGTTTTGGATACCATTGTGGTCAGTTCATGGGCTTTACAAAGACTGACCTATCTCTGCTACCTTGAGTCATGTTGCTGTCACTTGACTCTATCAGTGACCACCCTCCTCTCCTTCCCTTCCTTGGGCAACATCCCCAGACCTCCCTGTGCTGAGGGGCAGTGGCAGCAAAGGGCCCTTGTGCGGCAGGAGGAAAAGGCACAGAGGAAGGAGGGTGGTTCTGGTTTTCTTGCCCATTACTCACCCCCATTTGTAGCTGCCAGGTACCCACTGTGGGTGTAAAATACCCTGTGCCACATCCTGTGCTCAACACCTTCACTGAAGTTCTGGAGCATGTGAGAGCAAAGCAGAACTCTGGCTAACAGTTTCACTGCCTGCCTAAGCCTACTCCTGTTTTCCTTTTAGGCTCTATCCCCCTTCCTTATCCATTCCACACCACTGCACTAGACAAACCCCACAGCATGATTGTGCTACAACATCTGTGTTCTTAATTCACATTGCCTTTTTCATTCTTGTAGTAATTGGACCTTCCAGTTAACTTTTCACTGGTGCTGCTTAAGACCCAGTTCTGTAAGGAAGTTATTCTTAAGATGCATTACAACATTTCTGAATCTTACTCTTTCAGGAATTATTTTATTACAAAAAAATTCTCTTTGGATGGCTGCCCTTAACAGGGACATTGGGAAACTGAAGGGCTCATATCTGTCTCATCTTACAGGCTTGCAGTGTTCTAGGTCATGCACAAAGTTGTAGCAGTCTTGTCATGACCTAACCAATTTTTCCTAGCTCTGCTAATTCTAGTTCTGATGAAAAGACAATGCACTGTCTGTCAATGCAGGATCAGCTGATCTTATCAAATTCTTTCTTAGCTCTGTGGTTACAAAATACAATATGAAAGAGAAATTGTGCTTCTCTCTCATAGTAGTTGTTGTATCTGCAGAAAATCAGTCAGCCACTTCTAAATGATAAAAAAGAGTTTACAGGGTTAACATCTCTGGTAAGGAATACTCAAGAACAAAACTGCAGAAAACAAAGGGAATGTTTTGGTACCTAAACTTCAAGAGAGCAGCAGTTTCAAGAGCTCAAAGAGAATGAAGGATAGGATTGTAATCCAAATCCTGTTCCCACAGCAAATGTCAGTCCCAGCCAAGTTAATAGGACACAGATTTGGCAATGTGGGAGGTCAGGAGATGAAGAACATCCCTCCCAATTGTATCCCACACAGTACCCGAGTGGCAGGGTCAGAGACTGATCCCCTACTCAACCAGCCTGCTCTCTCCAGTGTGGTATTTGCATCATCAGAGGAATTCTGGCTCCCGAGCAGTGTTTTCTGTGGTGCTGCCCCTCAGAGGGCAACTCAAGTTGCCTTTTGATTAGAAGTCCCCCGTGGCTTCTGGTAAACATATTAACATTTATGTTTGCAGCTGAACCACGATCTGGTCTGAGGAGCCCTTCAAGCTCTCTGAGCTGCTGCAAGGAGGACCAGGCAATAAAGGTGAGGGCTGTTGTCCAGAAACCTGCATGCATCTAAGTGATAATTCTCAACATAAGCAGTAAGTGATACAGAGTCTTTGAGTTCCAGCTATTCCCAAGTATAAAAATACATGCTTTTCCAGGCTGTTTTTGAAAACACCTACTAAAGTACTGTTTATTTTTAGAAGTTTGGCCATTTCTTTTTTCTTGTCTGTTATCCAGAGACAGAACATAATTTACTGCACAAATTGCATATGCAAATATTGTGCTACAGTTTTGAAAATAAAATTTAGCCTTCTAAAGCTCTTGGCTATTAGATGGAGTGATCCAAATTGGATGTGACTTGTATGGAATTATGCTGAACTTTTTGCTTTGTCTGAAATTCATATCATGCAGCAATAATGGTGTTTTTTCAATTGCCTGTATTTTCAGGATGCTGATAAAGCACTGGAGCAGTGCCAGGGATTTTAAGAAATACACTGCTGTTTCCCTGGCTCCCCAGATGTTACAGTGCATTAACTTTGTTTCTGGAATAAAGAGTAATTTTTACTGTATTCCTTTAACTACTGTGATTCAGTGTTAGAAAAAATCTTCACCATTAAAATGAGACGTTGTTAGCACCTTGTCTTCAAACAAATAATTTAGATAACATGCACTAAAAGGTATCTAACTTAGTTTCCTTTCTCTTTTACAATCTCCTTCAATGGCTGGCAAGAGCTGCACCTCCTTTTTATCCTGTGGTTTTATTGTTCCGAATTATTGATTATTCCTTGTGATTTATAACAGCAAAAGTCTTTGATGCTTTAAAACAATGAAACACACACTTGGCCCTATTTCAATGAGTCCAACAGCTGCATTGTCCGAGTCTGTGCGGTACCAGAGCACAGAGCTATAGTTGACACAGGATTATTTCCTGCTGGAGCTCTGCCAAAGAACAATTGGCATCGCTCGCGCTGTTCTTTGTGGGGAGTCTTGTCCAGCGTGTGTGTCCAGTGCAGCGCTCCCAGCTGGCCCCGGGGACATCCCTGTGTGCCGGTAGGGTGGCTCTTCCCAGGCAGGGGTTTGCAGGGCCCGGCCCCAGGCTCGCTCTGCAGGCGGCTGGGATGGCAGGAAAGGCTGCGATGGGCACTGCCCAGGTATGGCGTGTGCAGGGCCAGGCTGCAGGGACACGTCTGTCACCTCTGTGGACCGGGAGCTGCTGCACGGCCCCCAGCCTGTGCTCCTCTTGTTCTCCCTGCCCCTTGGTCCGTGCCTGCAGTGGGTGCTGTGCCCAGCTGTGCCCAGCTGTGGGCATGGGCAGGGGGCTGGGTGTCCTGCAAAGCCTTGGGACTCTGGCTTTGTCCACAGTAAGAGGGAGGCCCTGCTGAGTCCTTACTTTTGCTATACTGTAGTTTAAACTAATTCTTCACATACCCAAGAATCTGGTTGGATGTCTGTCTAGATATTTGGACTCTGTTGCGTTGCTTTTTTTTTTGTTTTGGAGGTTTTTTGGATGTGAACCAAATCCTCAGGCCTGCTCAAACAGGAGGAGTAGAAGTCTTGCTTTTCCTTTTTGTTGAGCAGCATAAATACATACAAACATAGGTTATTGTGTGCTAAAACATGCTCATGCTCTCACTGACCAGTGCTTTACTGCATTGCTGACAAATACTCACCTAAACTGGGAGAGGCAAAAAGGGGGAGTGGAAGATAAGGAAACTTCTTCCTCATAGTTGGTGGCAATGCTTTGAACAGTCTCAAGAGCTCTGAAGGAATTGCAATGTGTGGCTGGAATTTTGCTCCATAAACCAAGTGTGTGCATAGAACCAGACAGTAACTCAGGGGACAAAAGGAATAACTATGAAGAGGGCAGTAAGTTCTTCATAGTCTGTCTTCTACAATAAACTCTTAAGTCAGTTTATCCAGTGCCATCGAAAAGGGGGAAGAATGCAACATTCCAGAAACCTGATGTAGATCAGCTTTTACAAGGTCTGTGTGGGAAGCAAAGAGCCACTTCTGCCGTTAAGTGGGAGACAATAATTATGCATAATTCATAACTCCTGCATAATGTATCTTAAGGGTAAATGTGCAAGAGGAGTCCTTGTCTAGGAGTGCTGAGCAAGCACTCCCTACCTGTGTGTGTGTTCTGTGCATATCAGACTGACCCGTATTTGGCTGAAGTGATGTCCAGATCCTGTGGCATTCTTCTTTGCAGAGGCATCTTACAGACATTTGTGCTAGTGCTGTTATTTCTGCTGTCTGCTCTAATCAGAGCACATCTTGTTTGTGCATACTGAACCAGCTTTGTACGAATAACAGTCTCAACCAAGTAATTAATCATTTCTGCTTATGATTATCAAACTCATATAATCAGCTTTTTAGCCATGGGAATACCAAATTAGATCTTCCCTCAGTAAAATGAAAAATTCATGCTCTTCATATGAAATCATGGACAGCACACTATTAATATAATAATCTATGTAAACTATATTTTTATAAAAAATAGATCTGTGCACAGTTTTTGTTTCCTATGCACCCTTATCTTAGCTGCTTTAAAAGTAAGCTCCCTTTTCTGTGACTTCATGGATGAATCTCTTGACTGCTGTGGTCTCTTGTTGATGTATTCAGTCAATAATGATTTAACAGCCTTTCTTAAATTGTCCCAGCAGTTACTAATGAGAACTGTCTTACTCCTGGCATGCCCGAGGTCTGGAGGGAACACAAGTGGAACAGCCATGACTCTGTTAATTTTATGTTCAGCTGTGAGTCATCTTTGTAACTCGTGGTTTTTGGGGAGAGTTTGGCTTTCAGGGTTGGCCTCATTTATGTCATTTATGTTCAGTTGCCCCATTTCCTGCTGGGTGGTGGGAAATCAAGCATGGCATTGCTCCTCCTCCCACCCTGCTCCAAGCCTGGCCCCGGTGTTTCTCAGGAAGCCACACTGCCAGCCCTGTGCTGCCACCAGCCTCCCTCAGGGACAGGAGCCCCTGGAAGGGGCCATTTCCATGGTTTTTCTGCTGCCTGTGTCATGCAGAGCAGTGCCCTGGGGCAGTGAATTACAGGGGATGCACTGGAACAGGGCTGAACGTTCTCCAACCTCTTCCATTTTAAAGATCTCATAACAGCAGAGTCTTTAAATCTGCTAATTGTAATCAGGACTTGTGTATTTGGCAGTTTTCCCTTAGTCCCTAACTAGCTCTGCTGTTTCTGCCAAGCCACCCCTTCCTTCCCAGAGCTGCCCCAGTGCTTGGGAGGCTGGACCTGAGACAGCTTGTCCCAGCTCTGGAGAAGAGGCCCGTGGATTTCTTCCCACAGATGGAAAGGATTATGCAAGATGGTTAGCTCTTCTTTGACTGTATTCCTCACCTCAGGAGTGAAATTCCCTGTTTCAGGGCAGACAGGCATTCCTTCCAGGCTGGGTTAGCCTTCTTGTGTGCTCCCCCTCCTTATCCTGCAGGAAAGGGAATGAGAGAGCTGCCCCTTTGGTGTGGATGAATCCCTGAAGCTTTACTTGCTGGAATACATTGCATATGTATGTGATCTGTTACACATTTTGTGGTTGGTTGCTAAGAAATGAGATATCCCAAATCTAGTGAGCAGCACAATTTCTCTTGTATGGCTCCAGCTTTGTGCTCAGGGAGGGTGTTGTGGGACTTTTAAAGTGTAGAAAATCTTTTTTAATCATGAAGCATGAGCTGAGACTTCACTGGAGCACACTTGGAGCATACTTAGGCCTTCCATGCCATTCTACATCTTGCATTGTGCATATCTGCCTTTAGAGTTTGTATTTTAAGTACCCTTGCAACAATTTGATCATTCAAATAGAACACAAAAGTTCTTTGCCTTTTGTATGCAGTAGGTGTCTGTGTGAATGTATGTACATGTACATGCCTACATAAATTATTTTCCAAAGAGAAATGATTAGTAGTAGCGACCTTGGCAATTTGGGCAGAGGGGTTTGGTTTTTGATTGTTTTGGGGTTTTTTTTCACCATAATGCTGCAGTTTTCACTAAGAGTTAAAATCCAGACAAGGTGGAAACTGGCACATGCTGTATATAAAGGTGCACATAACTTTCTGTTGCAACCTTCCAGGCAAAATTATTGATATATGAATGATTTCTAGTGAGGTGAAAGTACACACATAGGCAGAGCTGAGGCTGGGATTTTTCTTTACTTTGGAATGATGGTAAGCTCCTGGGGCTGGGCAGGGCCAGACCTACGCAGAGGCAAAGGGGGCAGTGGTAGGGATGGCAGAGTGGGCCCTGGCAGCCCTGAAAACCAGACTGGCAGCTGCTGCTGCCAGGAGAGAGGATAAGAATGCGTGAAATGGCAGCTACTTCAGGAAAAATGGGTCATGTGAGCCTTTGCTGGATCCTGTTCACTTTTCTGTGGCACAAAAAGCCAGCTCTGGGTGTAACAGGCACTTCATCCTCAGGGCAGCACAACTTAGTTTGCTTATGCTGGTCAGAAGCCTTGAGCCAGCCCTGGTGGTTGGTTTGCATTCCTTGTGCCCTCCAAATAGAACGTGTTCAACTACTTATTGGCCACTTCACAAATCAAACAGGTACTGCTTTGAAAAAACCACTCCCAGGTAAAACTATTGATGGTGGTGACAAACATCCATAGGTGTTTACAGACAGACCAAGTGCTTAGAGCCCCATGAAATATGACAGATCAGCAGAACTGAGGAGGAACTGAGCTGTTCCAGCAGAGCAGCAAGGCCTGGGCTCCCACCAGGTCTGCAGGCAGAGATGGCAAGGTGGACAAACCCAGGGGAGCTGTCCCAGATGCCAGAGCTGGGGGCAATGCTCCTGTGAACCTCTGTGAAGGGACCTGCACCCAGCCTGTTCTGAGCTGGGGGGGAAGTGAGGGATAGAGGCAGTCTCTGAATAATCGGTCATTAATGAGTGTTGCTTTTACTTTTCCACAATTCTATCCAGAAAGAACTGCAATAATGTCTCATTGTTGCTGAGTCCAATGAGTAAGCTTCTCCAGTGGCAAACATCCAACGATTTCTGTCTTCTGGGCTACATGGGATGGAATACTCCTCCCTTGCCCAGAAGTGTGACTGTTTTTGTGGCCACTAAACTGGATTTCCATGTAGGAGTCCAGACTGCAGATCCTTCCAGACAGCTAGAGGTTTATTTATAATAACAGAGGTTTATTTATACCATGTTAGGTGCAGCCACCTCTGTGAGACAGGCATTGATGGATTTAGCTGGAATGTTGCCATGTCAGGGCAAAAATGAATTGTCCCTCACTCTTGCACTTTGAGGAATGACACTGAAGTGTCACAATGTACAGCACTCACTATCTGGGGGTGACCCATCCATGCAATTAGATGTGAAGGCAATTGATCTACATGTTACAAAGCTTAAAAAAAGAAAAGTCCACATTGTTAAATGTATTTCTAACAGAGCAATAACTATTGGCACCTTTAGATCCCTTTGCTGTTTGTCAGGATTTCTTTGGGTTGCCTCTCTGTACCTCTGTGGAAAGCACTGTGTGTCCCCAGGCTCTCTTCCCATGCCCAGGTTTGGCAGCTGCCACCAGGACTGGACATCTCAGCAACAGCAGAGACTGTGGCAAAACCAAAAAGGTAAAACCATTAAGATCTACAGTGACATCCTTTTTCTTGGAGGAAAAACAGTGTGATGGGAAAGGAGCAGTTTTCTAAAGAACCCACCACCTAAAGAGGCCAACAGACCCTTGCTGCAGTTTTGAAATAGCTCAGGTCCTGTGCCCCCTCTGTGACAAATCTGCCCTTTACTGATGGATCCTGCACCTCCTGACACTGAGGCACAATTCCTGCTGGCACGGTGCTGGAGCAATAGCTACACCACAGGGTAAATTGTCCTGTTTTATCAGGTGTGTTTCAGGGAACCCTCAACCCCAGTGACACTTCCCCTGCTGCCAGGAGAACTTCCTGGGCTCGGGCAGCTGCAGAATTACAGCAAGCACTACCAGACAGGCCTGCTAATTGTAACCACCCTTCCTTTGGGGTGATTTGGCATGCCTTTAATAATATGTAACAGTGCTGAACTAGAGATACCACACAAATCAGAAACACAGCTTGCCCAGAAGTGGTTTAAATCCCTTAAGTGTTTAATTCTGTTGTATCCTAACATGAATTTAACTTAGCAGTTCTATTTGAGTTTTACTTACTGTTAAGCTAGTAACAGTAAACCAGTTCAGTTTTGAGCATGAATATCTCTTAACCACCTGGGGAGGAAGAAGTGCCTCTCCTGCAGCACCAGGGCAGGCTGTGTAGTGTGTTTTCCACTGGCAGTGCCAGCCTTTGCCCTCAGAAGCTGGCATGCAAGCTTTGCAGGTATCTCCAGCTTTCCTTGGCAAACCTCACTGTAGTTTCTCGTGCAGCATGCATGTGTGGGGGTAAGGAGGAAATAGAAAGGGGAAAAAAACCAGATATTTTTCTTTTACCTTGGAGATTTATTAAGAATGTGAGCAATATCTCTACTTGTTACCTGCCAGAACTGAACTTTTTCACTGCTGTCTACTGCAGCCCAGGAGTACCAGAGGTGAGGAAAGCATTTGTGCCTGCACTGCCTTTGCAGGTTTAGGATCCTGGAATCCCTTTTGTGAACAGTCAGGGTCTTGCTGAGTTCACGTGGAGGGAGGAGGAGGGGAAGGCTGTGCAGGGCACTGCTGTAGCTCCAGTGTGGGGTCACCTGTGCCACCGTGCCAACCACAGCTGATTGTGCCCCAACACAGCCAGAGGGACATCTGCCCCTCTGCCAGGGAGGGAGCAAAGGGGCATCACCAACACCCTGAACTGGACGTAGCTGAATAGCATCTGCTGCAGGTTTGCAATGGTTATATCTCCTTTCTGTGAGGCACATACTGGCCTTGCAGGATTTGCCAAACACCAGAAAATACAGGTTGGCATTTGCTTTACCAGTTTGTACCTCTAGGAGTTAGTAAGCTGGTGTGGCTCTGACTCTAGAACCCAGTAACTGGGCTGTTTGCTGTAAGGAGGGCCAGCCTCTCTGTCAAAACTGATGTGAAATCATCTAATACTTAATGCCCACCTCTCTTTTCCTCTCTGGTTGTGCTTTGCACGGGGTAAGGCAGGTTTCCACCTGCCCAGCTGAAAGCCCTGCCAGGCTGAGGCTGCAGTCTGGTAATAGGAGCAGCCAGGGTCTTGCTGCCCACGGTGCTGAGGGACTGCTGGGCATGGGGAAAACAACTCCCCAGTGCTGAGATAATGCCACCCTCAGACAGCAGGGGCAGGTGCCAGCTCTTAACTGGGAGCTCTAATGAGTCTCAGAAAATTAAGGGGTCAGTCTGGGGTGCAGCTGCCTCCTGGCTGGGTCACTGTCCCTTTCCTGTCCTCCACACAGCCCTCTTAAATGGTACATTGCTTCATCTCCCAGACCCAGGATGCACATCAGGCCTCCAGTGAGACTGGCTTTTCACTCACCTGAGAAAGCAAAAATACCATGTTGATAAACCATAAGTCAGATTTTGAGTTCAACCCAAATGGGGTTAAAAATGCTTCTTTCAGTGGAAAAAAATAAAATAAAGGGAAATGAAGGCCAAATGAAAGTGCAGCAGTGATTTGTAAGTGCTTGAATAAAATGAAGGTACCTCTGAACGTGTAAAGGATCAGCCTTTGTGGGGATATTGGATTCCAAGATGCCAATCCTGTACTGCACCAGAATTATGGAAATGGAAACAGAAGTGGCAAACATAAATTGTTTCAGCTTGATCAATAAAATAATTGGTAATTTCACCCTGAAGTTTAATTTTAGCTCTGTGGTGTCCCATGTTTTCTTACTGGAAATTAAGGGAAAACCTAACCCTTTAACACTTGTCATTTCAGTGGTCAAGCAGAAGGCTTTGACAGGGCCAGTCCTTTCCACTCTCCAGTTCCCAGAGCCCATGTACAAGGACACACAGCTGGGTTTGGAGTCTCAAAGGAGCTGCTGCTCAGCCTGCAAGGGACTCAGGCCTTGGTGCTGGAGGGGTTGTGGCTTTCTGCACTGCCTGATCACTGCCTGGAATTGACCTGAGCTTGTGGGGGATGCTTTGGTGTCCTTGCAGTAGGTGCTGATGCAGCCCTGGGGTGGAGGAGGGTGGTGGGGTGAGTCCTGGGCTGGAGCTGGGCAAAGGCTGGGGGTTGCTGCTGGCTGACTGCATGGAGCTGGGCAATGGGGCCACTGACACCAGTGTGGGTTCTGCTGTAGGTCTCGGGGAGACTGAACTTTGAGGGGCTGACATCGGGAAGGAAGGGAACTCCCTGTGGAGATACTTAGGCAGTGCAGACTGGAAAAGCACCTGAGCTATAAGTGGAAGCCACATGATTCAGGTGCTGCTTAAAATCTCATTTCAAGAGACCCTTTTGAGTGTCTGTTCACATCTGAGTGCACAAATATACTTGAACTCCATCGTCACACCGTGATCCTTTGTGCGTTGCCTCTTTGAAAACAAATGTAAGCACTTTTCATTGAGCTGTGTTGCTTAAATCTTATTGAAGCAGAGCAGAAATCCCCATCAGAGTCCACCCAGCTGCCCAAACCTCCCCCTGTGCCAGCCAGGCTGCCCCACTGCAGGAGGTCCAGCCCATCACAAGGTGCTGTCCCCTTGGGTGGCACTGGAGCTGTGCCCCAGCAGTGAGAGCTGGGAAAACAGCCAGTTTGAAATAGCAAATATGAGACAGGGAGGGGGTGAAGCAAAGAGGGAGCATGACATTAGATTTTCTATGCATTAGTGACTGTGGAGTGAGTCAGTTACAACTTTATACTTTTGCAAGGGTATTTATGCTGGTTCAGAAAACTTGGCCACAGGGCAACAGTGTCTACCAGTCTCACAATTCCAAATCCTTTTCTGGCTCTTGGACAGGTTTTGCAGATGTTTCTTGTGTGCTCAGACACTGCTTCTGCCAAGCATTTCACTGAGGGAATCCTAAGTATCCCCCTGCCTTGTGCTGAGGTACAGCCTTTCCAATGGGGGAGCTTTGCTTATCACCAGCTCTGGGGGGTTTTGTGTAGAATGTCTGAGGGGAAACCCATCCCAAAATAAAACCAAATAAAATCCATGAAGTGAGATGCTTTTTGTTCATGCTTACTAGCTGGGACCATGAGAACAGTGAACAGCTCTCAGGTTTTTGTGGAGACTTTAGTACTGGGGTACAGAGCAGATGCTGCCACTGGACCCCAATTCACATCCCCTAAGCAAAGCTGAGGATGGAGAAATGTCTCTCATTTTTCAACAGCAGGATTCATTTCCCCTACACCAGCTCAGAACTGGCTCTGTCACAACATCCAGGAGTAGGAAGCTGTGATTTTTGTCTGCTTTTCTGCAGTTGACATGAGGAAAGGTGCTAAAATTAAGCTGATGCTTATCATTGCTTTTAAGAATGTCATGCCCTATCCTTGAGAAATTAAAGGATTGACAGGGAGTCAGGGAGTTGAAAAAACATGTAAATGATGCACGGTGTGTCTTTGTCTTCCTCACTTTTAAATGAGGTGGTCAAGACAGGGCAGTGAGATTTTACCAGCTCACCTTTAGGCAGATTTTTGATGCATTGGGTGCTTTATCATTTCTTTTCTTATTTATTGGTTTGTAAAACTTCCAGTTATTTGGAAGGTTCAAAAAATCCCTAGGAACAAACAGATGTGGTTGTGGGCCTGTCTCACTGTGAGGACTCTGTAAATAAACTCATTAAATATCTACTGTTTCACTGCCAAAACGTAAGTAAAACATTATGATTACCTATGATCTTAAATTTTCTTCTGAGTTTGCTACAAGCTCTAATATCCTGCAGAAGGATTAAAACATCTGTTAAAAAAAAAAAAGTCTCTCTTCTCTTTCACTTTGAAATTGCAAAAATTGAAACCAACAGCTGTTTCAGAGCCAAAAAGAAATAAGAAGCATGTAGCAGGTGGTACCATGTATGTATGTCTAATTGCAATGAAACAAGCCAAGAGCCAGCTACCAAGCAGTGAGGAGTGAGCTCATGATTCAGGCAGGGAAGGGGGGCAGACAGGAGGGGAGAGCAAGAGAAATAGTTCTGGCCCAGGAAATCAGGATTTTTATACAGGAGACTAATGAGGGTAACTAGGAGCAGTGAGTTGTGATACCCTTTTGTTTTTGTAATATTCTCCTCTTGACTAGTCACTGGCTAGAGGAACTGGCTAGAGGTGCCAGGAATCCTGGGGGGTGATGGCATGTCTGGGACGTGGCTCAGTGTGGGCAAACCCCATGGTTTGTAGGGCGACCTGCAGCTCGGGGCTCTCGGGCTCCAGGTATGGGAATGTTCCTTTTAATTTCCTCATGGCAGCTCATTCCAAGTGTGGGAATGGACAGTTTCCATGAAGCTTTCTCCAGCTTCACTCCAGAAAATATTATTTCTTTGGGTTTCTATTAATGCCCAAAGCCAAAGTGTTCTGTCTCTCCCTTCTAATCTAAAGAAAACCTTTGCTTTGACCACGCTTTGTGAGAAGATTTGGGTGAAGGCAGAGAAAGTTTGAAAGACAAGGGAAAAAGGACTGTTCTCATTGAAGTCTGAAGTAAAAGCAACCAGAAGAAATTCAAAGCTGCAAAATGCACAGTCTTAGTCCAATTAGGGGCAAGAACAAAACCCTCTGCCCCAAAATGTGAGCCATTTGGGGGAGGGGTTGAGGTGTAACAGTCCATCATGGGATCACCATAGGCAGCTCTGAAAAAGACATGTATGGGGAGATATTTCCCTCAGATCCAAGGATTATTCCTGCTTTTATAAAATCCCTAGTGAGGTCTCTGTCACAGGGAAGGACAGGATGAGTCTCATGCAAGAGGAGACTGGAAGAGCACGATGTGTATGTGCAGAAAGGCTGGAACAACTATCTGAGTCGTGCCCTGGAGGGGTGGACACCTGTGGGGAGGAGAAAGGAAAGAATTGTGTGGAAAATGCCTGTGGAGGGACAGATAAGCCTGGAGTGAACAGGGATAAATTTAGCCTGGAAGGATCACAGCAGTGATTGGGATCTAGAACAGCTTTGCTCTGGAGAAGTAGAGCCAAAGCACCATCTTTTTTAATGGTGCAGCAGATAAGGGGATGCAACGTTTGCAGCAGGGAGGGTCCTGCCCAGGGGCTCCCAAGGCCCATGGACCTTACCCAAACATGGTGCAACCTGCAGCCCTGCTGTGGGTAAACAGGCTGGGCTGCTGCTGCTGCTGCAGGTTCTCTCTGTAGCTGCTGGTAATGGCAGAGGCATCTCTGGGGCAGTCACACAGCCAAAGCCTTCTCTTTATTCAGCTGCTGCTTCTGCTTCAAACATCTGCAAGAATGAGGGTAGGAAATGGGTTTGATATGTTAAGACAAGCAGAATTTGGAGATGGCGCAAACCTTATGGGTGCTTGACTTCTAGGAGAGGAGAAAAATCAAATTCTGAACTTGTGTAATCTACAGCAGGACGAAAAAGTTTAAAAATTGGAATGAGTCAATGCTATCTACTAAATGTTTTAGTAAGATATTATGAGATGCAACGTTCCCAGTCTGCTAAATGGGTTTGCTTTGACCAAGATTTGATGGTGTTTCAGTTGCATAGAAAAGGGAGTGAGAAGAACTGTGATAAATGGGTTTATATTGTGACTAGCACCAGTATAGATGGAGGAATAAAAGGGTGGCATGGGAATTGTGTTCAGTAAAAGGATAAGTATTGAAAAAAACTGAGAAAAATGAAAAAGAAATTAAATCTGCTTTAGGAGTTCTGAGAATGAATTTACTGCTGTTCTTGACATTAGAGATTTTAAGTGAGAGGGGTCTCTTGATTTAAAAGAAACACAGAACAAATTAATAAGAATATACCAGCAATCCCCTCATAATGGAACTTTTTTAAAGCCCTGTATTTTATTGTGTGGATCTGAGTGCTTTGATGGACAGAAAGACTAACATGGGAAACTCTGGAGTCCCAATTGCTATGTGGGGTCAAAGGTAGCAGGGTCTGTATTTGGCATCTGATTCTCTTCTCACTCCTGCAGGGAGGCCTGAAATCAGCAGGACTGAGAGGAGGGAGCACCAGCCCCTTCCCAGCTGCTCCCTCTCCAGGGTCTGATGGTGATTTGTTTTAATGCTGAGTTTTTCACTGACACCCCCTCCCAAAGGTGTAATTCCTTTGCATTTTCTGTGGTCAAATCGATCTCCCACCTTATTGTCAGTCATTCCCTGGTAGCAACCCTCAGTTAATTCTTTCCTTTAGTGCTGTCTTACTGTACAGACAAACGACATGGGATTTTTTGCCTGCAGGACACGAAGTGCTGTGAACATAAACTGATTTATAAAATGCTGTTCCAGAGTTCACTGGGCAGCACACTGAAGACACTTTGCAAAAGTGTTTAAAGTGAAAGCAGGCAGTATAACAGCACAAGCCCCAGAGTGCTTTTCTCCCTTGTCTGGCACTCCTTTCAGTGGGTGAAACGTATTTCTGCATAGTCCCACCAAGATCATGGACCTCTGACACCATCCTTGAAGGGCTTATTCCCATGTCACTGTCATAGCAGCTCCCTGATACCAGGGCAATACTTCAGAAACAACAAAACAAATATCTACAAACCTGTAATTTCTTTTGCAACTTTCCTTCAGAAAACTGACTCAAGCCCAGAGTCCCTTGGGTTCTCTCTGACCTTTAAGGGGCTTTGTCTTAGGTCTAACCAGCAGAAGAGCTTTGAATTATATTTTTATAGGAGATCAAATTGCTGACAGGTGAATTTGGGCAGTTCTTGATGACTTTCAGTCTGTCTGAAACAGCTGATCTTTGAATGGATGACACGGATTAAGCATTTGGGGGCTGAAGCTCCTCTGGCCTTATTGCCACTGTAGCTGCTCTTGGACTCAGAGATCTTAAAGGTCTTTTCCAGTCTAAATGATTTGTGATTCTATGAGTCACAGTCTCCATTGCTTGAGGAAAGTTGCTGAGCAGTAAATTGCTAAGTATAACATTTTAATTAGTTAAGATCAGTTGCTCTTCCCAACTTCTGCTGATCCCAGTAAATAGCAGTTAAGAGCAAAAAGCTGCTGCTTTGCAGCTCAACTTCAGCAATAATCAGAGCCAGAAACTGCTCTTTTTAGTGCCTGTGCCATTGCTGGCCCTCAGTTTGCTGATGAGTTTTGCTTAATTAAAAGCAGCAGGGGTGAGCTGGTGGCTTTCTGATCCTGGCCCTGCAGTCTGAGAGGGCTGATGGGGCAGGCACTGCTCTGGGCACAGACAAGAAGAGCAGTCCCTGTCCGGAGGGCAGAGATGGGATTTGCTCTGTCAAACAGCAGCTTTCTGGGGTGTTTTGCCCCAGAGACCCTTGGGGGGACTGTCCCCTGCCCTGCACTGACCACTGTGTATGAATGGATGTGAGGGACACAAGAAGATTGCTCCCCAGGAAGTTTCTTTTATTGTTTATTCAGGTGGGAGGAAAACACAGACCCTTCTGGATCAGCTGGCTGGTTTCACACTCAGCTCGGAGGATGGAGCTGCTGAACATGGAGGAGGAGCTGGACTTCCCACAGGTGTGGCCTGGGAAAGGTGTCCCCTCCTGTCCCTCCTTTCTTCTCAGTGACCTGTCCACCAGCTCCTGTAAGACTGGTGTTAGAAGAAGCATTTTCCAGAGCTTTTATTGTATTTGGGTTTTTTTAATGGGAGCAAATTAAGTGGCAGAAGATACGTGTAAATGCTAGAAACCAGAGAAAAGCATCTCTTACTTTCCATGCTTGGGCAGCAGCAAAGCCCACAAGTGTCTCAGCAGCTGAAGAGTTGGGCTGTGTGAAGCCCCAGGTGAAGGGTGTGCTGCAGGTGAGCTGCAGCCTGTTTGCCCCCCCAGCCTTGGGGTGCAGGGGGTGC
The DNA here is from genome assembly GCA_035222235.1 of Margarornis squamiger. NCBI lineage: Eukaryota > Metazoa > Chordata > Aves > Passeriformes > Furnariidae > Margarornis > Margarornis squamiger. Next base: position 17,272,087 of record JAWWTY010000016.1, on the reverse strand, counting down.
CAGAGCAGTGCCATGTGCTGCCCATGGGGGACAGGGAGGGAGGGAGGGAGGAGGCTGGGGCTGGATTCAAGCCCCAGGCTCACCCCAGGGAATCAAAGAGACACAGAAACAATAAAAGGCTTCATTTTGTCCTCCCCACTTAAGCAAAGCTCCTCACCATGAAACAAGTTTTACGAAGTGCCAGAGAATCTGTTTTGGTCACATGAGCCTGTTTCTACTTTTCCAATGGGAATATGTGTGTGACAGCAATAACTTCAAATTATCTTTCTTTGTATAGCAATATCTGGCCATATGTTGAAACTCTTTGTGTTTGGGGGCAGTAGTTAAACTGTTTGTTTTCTCATGCCTATGGATTCCTGGCTTGGAAGGAATTTTGTCAAAGCAAATCCTTGCCTTTCTCCCACTCTTCCTGCTTGCTGCTGTGAGCCAGTGTTGTTTTTCAAGAAGTTTTAACCTAATTTGTTATACATTTCTGGTTGTAAACCATAAATGGCACATATTTAACAGTGGGTGTGATCCACAAAATCCTCCAGAGCTGCTTCTTTATCCCAGGATACAATTACAGTATCCTGTGACTTGACTTCTAATTTTCCTTTAAATGAGGTTTCAGGCCATTCGTTTCCTCACAATAACAAAACTGTCCCTGTTTTTGTCCCTTCTGCTCCCAAAGACCAAAACCAGCAGCTCCCCAAAATCTTGAGCCTTTTCCCAAAGTTGCCTGAAGTTTACAGGGCACTTTGCCCTGATTCCTGGAATCAGGTTCTCCCCACCAGTATCAGTTTCACTAATGGATTTTTCCCCACACTGTTGATAGTCCAAATGACTTTAGTTCTCCAAGTATTATTTGGGCATTAGGAGCTCTGAGATAAGGGGGGTAATCATAGACCATCTGTATGAGGCTTTGCAGGGTCAGGGCCATAACAGGCGCTGTTGCTTAAATGGAAAGTAAAAGTGGAACATTTTCTCATTGAAGAAAACACTCCTGCAGAAACACAACAGCTTAGTGGACAAAAAGCTACAATCTAGCTGCTGAAATGCTGAAATTTTAGAGAAAGAACTGTCTTCCTGCACCCAGAAATGCTGAGGACAGTCTAAGGATGAAGAGTCTAGTTTTGAGCTTTGCTTCAAATAATGACCTTCAGCGTACCAAAAGCAACACCTGTGTCTTAATCAGGTGCTGGTGGTTTGTGATACCACTCTGAAATGCATTCCACTGAAAGATGTGACTCTCCTGACCACGTGTCCTACCTGTGAAATACTGGGACCAATCCCATCAGTGTGCCTGTGCCACCTTCAGGTGGAAGAAGTTTTATCACTCAGAGGATACTATTCAGTTATTCATGAGTTTCCTTTTTTAACATTTAATTTGCAAGGACTAGGTGAACTGCCCGGACTGGCTTGTGGTCTTGCTCCTAAGCAGGAATATTTCCCAGTCAAATCCCAAGTCAAAGAAAGCCCAGGTGAAACCTGATACAAACGACTAGAAATTCAGTGTGTGTTACCTGGAGAGGAGGAAGTCAGGGAGGTCACTGTTCCTTATGAGCTTCCCACACCCCTCCACATGCACCATTAGGAGCCCTCTAAGAGACAGCTCCTGCAGCACAATCCCCTCCTGGTTCTCCACCTCCCTCCCCTTGCCTGGGGATGGGGCTGGGACCAAAGGAGGAGCATCTGGAGAGCATCCTTGGAGCTGGGCTGGCTCCTGGGCTCTCCCAGCCCATGCCAGCAGCAGAGTGTGCCCTGCAGGCACCTGCAGTTGTTGGGATTAGGGCTGAACTCTCAGGCAGTGACATCTCTGTCTTTGTAGCTCGTGGCATGGAAAATGCAGGGGAGTGGTGTCTGCCAACACACCTGTTTTCAAAGTGTGAGACACTCCCCATCAAGATGGAGCATGTTTTGACAAGGTGAATCACCCTTTTGAGATGTCCTTGGCCTGCTGCCTCCTTCATCCTCGGAGCCTTGTTTGTACCAGCAGGTCGCTGCTTCAACACAGCACCGTCATCTGAGCTCCACACAAACTGTGCCTGCAGGACACGCTGCAACTGCCAGGGAGTCCTGACTGGGTTTCAGGAGCATTACAGAGACATCCTTTCCTGACTGTGGGTTTCAGGAGCATTACAGAGACATCCTTTCCTGACTGTGGGTTTCAGGAGCATTACAGAGACATCCCTTCCTGACAATGGGTTTCAGGAGCATTACAGAGACATCCTCCCTCTCCTCTCAGTTTAGGGTTGCTCTGTGCTCTTTGGGGCAGCACCCCTGTGTGTGTGTGGGCAGGGAGGAGGGTTACTGAGAAGTGCCTCTTCAATAAAACCTGCCACTAAGTGGTTTCCCGGGCATAGATCAACTTTTGGAAATCAAAATCAGCTTTTACAAGTTCCTGGGTGACCACAGGAGTGTGGTGAGCACAGCTGGAGAGGAAACTCTCAGTACTGCTGTTTGTGCAGACTGTGGGGCACAGCATGCAGTGGGTAACCTGACAGGTTTAGCCATGGGTCTTGAATGAAGATGGAAAGAAGTTCCAGGAGCTCCTCTCCCAAAGAACAACTAGGGACATTGTAAGGCCTGGTTAAAGTGCTAGTAGAAGATAGTTATCCATTTGCTGACTCGTATAATCTTCTTTTGGGACATAAAATGATGTATAAAAGGTGAATCAGCATATAGATCCATGGCTTTTCTCAAATTGGACTTCTAGAGATAGATGTAAATGTATTTTATCAATGGCTGAAATACATTCCTTCCATGGACACGGTGCCAGGAAACCAAAGCTGTTTCCTTTTTCTCTTTTTCTTTAGCCTTGATGGAAATGATCCTTACTGATTTTAAGTTTTATTGAAGCCTGGGGGTTTCTTACAAAGCCTCATTCGTATTTAAAATAAAAATTATATTTAGTTTTCTTCTTTTATATTTAAACTTACCCTGAGCACAAAGAAGACTGAATAATCACTTTTCTCAGTTTAAGAGGCATTTGTACAAGGCCCTTAATAACATGTGTTTAACTTTTGGGCAGCCCTGAACTGGCCTGCAGTTGGACTGAGGTGATCATTGTAGGTCCCTTCCAGCTGAAATATTCTAGTCTATAAATTCTATGGTTGTACTGCCTGATTTTATTTTTATTCCTACCCTGAGGGAAATCCTAGTGATAGTCCTCACATTTCATTAGCAGGACTATATCCTGCTGCAAGCCCCAGCACAGCAACTCTGCAGAGCCATGAGATGAGGGGAGCCCATCAACTGCCCTACCACTGCACATCTCTGAAAGACAGGATCAGCTTGGTGGCCTTTTCTCCAGGAAATGCTCAGAAGGCTCTGTGGGCTCTAATGGGAGAGGCCCTGTAAAGGAGCTGTTTGCCCAAATAATAAGTTAGCTTTCCATACCAGAAGAGTGACCTGAACACATCACTTGAGGGGCAGTTCTGGGTCTGCTTTCACCATAACCCAGAATTCTTGAAAGAAACACAGAATCTGCCATGCAGAGCTGCAATTCCTGGGAAATGACATGGGAATTTTTAGGTTTTCACCATGGTCAGCCCTATAACATTTCAGTGAAACATTCACTAACAAGGCAGTCCCTTGAATGTGTGTTCCTTCTGTGTTGCTGCAAGGTTTGCTCCCACCCAGTTTGCACACTCTGCCACTGCCAGGGCTTCAGGAATGGAAATTAAGGCACTTGCAGAGCATTCTATGGAATGCACATGTTGTTTAGAGGAATTCCAGTTGTCTGCCTCTGCATAACCTGGCTGTGATCTCCTGCCTGGCCTGCCAGAATGAGCATATCAGTGACAAAACTGTGAAATTATCCTTTAACTGCACTGATATTATTAATTCCCTGGAGGAGATCAGACACTTTCCTGTCACCCTTCAGAATGGTGGCCTTGCAGACACAGGGTGGCCTTTGGAGCACCTCAGCCCTCTTCCCCCTTAAGTGTAGACCTGATCACTCTGTCACCTGTGGGACAGCAACTTGCCAAGCCCTCACTGAGTCACACAAACAGTGCCCTCCAAGTTGGAGCTCTCCAGCACAGCTCACAATTCCCCTTTTTTCAGAAACAAGCAGAGTCTTTCTGCCCATCATAATTTTTATTTTTTTCAATTAAATAATCTCCCTTTCTTCTGTCTTCCTTTCTCAAGCCAGTTCCAGCCTTCCTTAGGATCCTCCCATCAGCCTGGCTACACTGCCCAGGCTGTGTCAGACCCTCTGCTGGTGCCAGGAAATCCATTTTGCTGCTGCATTTTCATCCTGGTTATCCATGTGCAGAACTTGGCTTCTCCAGGAAACTGCCTGAACTGGGAAGTGGAGCTTGTTTTGCCCCAGTCATAGGAAATGTAGATAATTAATTCTCTGTTCTGTGATGTATTTCATGATCCTGATAGCCTTTAGAATATTTTCCCAGTTCCATTCTTCCCTACACTGTTACGTGTCTCCTTGATGAAGTTATTGGCAGTCCTGAGTCCTTTACATGGCACTGCTGTAAAAGATGCCTGTTTTCCCAGTAATGTCTGGGGGGATCTTTGTGTGTAACAGCTCTAGCCCATTGTGCTGCTTATCAGTATCATGTTGGCCACAGTGTTGTAGCTACAGCTGAACAGTGAGCACAAAAACATCCCATCAGGTCAACTAGAAATGCAGTTATTAAAACACCAACTTGAACAAAAAACAGCCATTTGAGTCCAGGCAATTCTGTAGATCCTAAGCTGGTTGTGGTTGTAGGAAAATAAAAGCTGAGACTTTTCTCACCCATACTGGTGCACCTCAAGCTGAGTTTCAATTCCTTACTGGCATTTTACAAGACTACTCGGTGTTTCCAACTCTCACCAGGAATATTTCATGGAGATTTTCCCGTGATACATAATTTTTTAATTTTACTGGACAAAGACAAACTTGATAACCTGATATATTGCAAAAGTATATTGCTTCAGTTCATTGAATATTTGGCATTACATTTTTATTTCTTCCTGAGAAAAATCCAGGAAGATTATATATATAGAGAGAGAGAGTGCTTTCTATGTTGTCTGTGTTCTCTAAAACCCCCAAACCTTCTGTTCACTGTTTCCCCTGGATTCAGGTGTCATATCTCATCAGTCTGTTGTAAGTACACAACTGGCACACTGGACAGAAGATACATTTCCAGAATCTGCTTATCCTGTTGGCCTGAATTTGTAGGGTCTCTGTAGGAATACCAAAAAACCTACTCCCCCTTAGAAGCCACCCTGTTCCCCAGGCTCTGTTGGCTGTAGACACTTAAATCAGTGATGTTCATTTAAGTAGTCAAAACTTTCAAATCTTTTCCAAGGGGAAGGGCAATGACTAGCAAGAATTAGTTTTATCACCAGTGAAGGTGCCTCAGGTATCCAGTCAATCCAGTCCAAGCCAGTGATGAGCTTTTCTTTGTGGCCAGATCCTTTTTATAGTAGAACTTCCTCTATGTCTGCAATGCACTCTCTTGTTAGTGGGGGTTAGAAACTGGACTTCCACAATAAAATAATATATTCTGCTTCATAAGTAGAGTAAGATCTAGGTAAAATATTTCTGATGGCTGTTTAGAATTACTGACTGTGCATCAGTGAAGTAGGTGTATTTTGGGGGAGGTGGTTTGAGTATTTTTTATCATTCATTATAAAATCAGTACTAAATCTGTCACGTAGTAGCAGCAAACAAGCTGATTTTATAGGAAATAAGTAATAAGGCTAATTGGGAATTTATTTTATTTCCTGGTAAATGTTTTTAGACAAACTCTTATTTGTGTTTGATAGAATGGAATAAAGTGCTTCCCATAGGATGCCATTTAAGCTTTAAGGGAGATGAGAAGTTTCAGAAAGGATGTTAGTCATTACTGGTAGTTGGCTGGAACACAGAAAATGCAACAGAGAGACTTAATAGCTCCACTGAAAGGGGGAATTCTCTCTTTTCTCACAGCTTCACACATATTCATGCCTGCTTAGAGGGTTCCTAGACACAGCCGAGCATGGCAACTGCTGTCAGTGCAAGTCAGACTCCACCTTCATGTGCAAATGTGTGACTGGGCAAACTCTTCTACTCCCGGGGACCAGAATGTGGCAGGGGAGAAGCTTTCTGTAACCAATTAACATGCCAGACTGGCTTCTCACAAACAGCATCTGAACCTCGCTGGCCTTGCCAGCACACTCTGTCTAAGGTACTGCTCAAACTGAAGCTGGATTTAGCACTCTGGGGTCTGTCAGCCTGGAAAGCATGCAGGGAAATGACATTTAACCTCATGCAGACAAAACAGTGAAGGTTTTCAAATCTGAAATAGGCATGAAGCAGATACTGCCTGGAATTGGGTGTATTCCATTAAAATGGAAAAGCCTTTAAATGTGGTTAGATTCTGGCAGAGGCCCATAGCTGAGGCTAGGAGATGGTCTTTGCTGACTGCAGCAGCAGTGGAATTAGGGACAGCACACCTTTCTCGGATTTTGCATGGCAATTCTCAGCTTCTCATCGCAGGACCATGTACTCTGCTGGCAGCATTGCATTCTTTACTTGGCACCTTTGGGTTTTTCCAGCTCCCACTGCTGTGGCACGAGGTACTTGAGACCCTCTGCATGAAGTGCCCAAGGTCCTGAAGGGCCCTGCAGCTCCTGTGCTCTGGCTCCAGGCAGCACTTGGGCACCTGCCCTTTCATTTGGTCAAGGAGCAGGGACACCTGGAAAGCAGTGAAGGGACTTGCCTTTGCTGGGAAGGTAAAATACAAGCCACTATATGCTGCTAAATAAGAAAGATGAAGTTGTCAGATTAGTTTTGCTGAACCTCAGTTGCTCCTTTGTATTATTATTATCCAAGCAATGCAGAAGGACTGGACTGAGGCCAGAAGTGGCGAGCAGACTGCTGAGAGCTGTCTTTGACAATTGTCAAAATGTCAGGAAGGCATCAATGCTACACATTTGCAATGACACCAATGTGGAAGAAAAAAGGGAAGTGCCTCTCAGCTGACTGAGGTTTTCTTGCAAGAAGTTACAGCTGAATTACTGCTGCTTTCTTTAGGAAAATAAAAGTGAACCGGGTTATTTATTCTCACAGAAGCCTGTGGGCATTTTGCATAATTTAGGTAATACACTGCACTGAGCCATTGCTGCTGAATGGTGAGCTGTTCTGTGCTGCTGCCTCCTCCATGTCTGTCTTGGACATTTCCCCCTTTCACAGCAGGGCAGGAAGTTTTTCTCTCTCACCTTGGCTGGGCAGGGAGAGTTCCACATCCCCTGGTGCTCATCACCCAAAGGCTGTCAGCTCCTGAAGACCTCCTGCCTCTCTACCCACTGCAAACCATTGGAAGGGTTCTCCTTCCACTTCCAGGCCCTGGAACCAGTGAGTTTCAAACATGTTTTGGCCTGGCTGGACCTTTCCTGAGTGAGGCTGCTGTGCTGAGTGAAGGCAGGAGAGAAATGACATTGCTGTGACACGTGAAGGAAGACTCCCGACTTTGTTCTGTGTTGCTCTGGCAGGAAATTCCATTTTGTCACAGCTTTTCCAGCCCCTGGCCAGATCCCAGGCTTTCACCAATTATTGGTACTGGGGAGGTAATAAAGCCTTGCCACAAATTGTATCCTTTCCGGTTTAAAAGTGGATTATTGCAGACACATTTTTATAGCAACAGGAAGCCTTGTTGGCAGCGTATTTTAATTATGCTCGGAAGCTAATCAAGGAAAGAGAAACTGCTTTGAACACAGGAAGCCACACACATGGGTTTGAGTGCCTATTTCCACGGGGGATGTGCAAGTGCTTAAGTGTTGCTGAACTCCCGGCACATCAGCAATCTGCTAAGCGGCTGTAAAGCCAGGCTGGCTTGGGCAGGGGAGGCTGCACCGCCCAATGCTGGGCACCTGCTCCCTCTCTGCGGTCACTGGAGGGAGACAGACAACTGAGATCGGGAGACTGAGCACCCTCTGGAAAAGCCCTGGCTCTCTGCCCCAGAAAGCCTACAGAGACTAAGTAGAAACCGAGTACCTGTAACAGGGTTTTTCGCCGTGTTTAGAGGAAAAGTTTTCTTTGGTTGTAAAACCAGAGCTGTATATATTGGAACAAGATTGCTTACTCTTTGGAAGCTACATGGTATGTAATGTATGATGTATGGTATTGGCTGGTGTGAATGGATACCAGCTTCCCAAAGGAGAACATCCCAGTGTCTCCAATAACTCCTCTTGCTGTGCTGTGGAAAGGTCTCATGAGCTGGGAAAAGCACAAACTTTCTGCAGAAGCCCCTAAATTAGACTGGAGATCATTTGAACCACGCTCACTTCAAGTAAGCCCATTTCAGTAAAGAGCACCGACAGCTGGGATGTTACTGGCACCTCTAGGGTGCCCCAAACCTTTTTACAAATCATGGCAGGAAGAATTTTCTCTGATTGCAATCACTAGAGCATTACGATGCAAGTGAGGGTTAACTGGTGTAAAACAAGCCGGAGAGAGGCAGGGCTCAAACCCAGAACGTGTGTGTTCCCAGCTCAGTCTTTCAGCAGGTTCAAAATGTTCCCTGCCCCTGTAACCCCCTGGATTTGTTTTCTCTGAGCACATCTCATCTATTTTGAGCACTCAGTAAACATGAACTTTAGCTCTTCGCCGGGAAAAGGAAAGCAGAGTATTATTTGCCTACTATCTCTGTGTTACAGGCTTCAGCTATTTAGCCAAGCCGTCTGTCAGGACTTCCCGGCTTTGCAGCCGATATCCCTCTGTGCAGCCTGGAGGGCAATAGGGTTTGCAGAGGTCCGTCCGTGCTCTGCAGCATCCACAGCCGAGCAGAGGCGGCTCCGGCCCCACCTGGCTCCGTGTTCAGAGTCACCCGTGTCCGTATTTGGGACGGGCCGCCTTTCGGGGTGACTTGGCCGGAGCATTTTCCCCCTTGCCTTTCTCCTCGCTGCTCTGCGCTCCTGCCCCTGCCCTGGTGGCTCAGAATCACCGAGAAGGACACCGGGTCACGGCCCCCTTCCCGTGTTCTCCGTGGACAGTGGGGGGTGAGCGGGTGACACGCATCCACAAGCAGAAGGGCAGCAAAGTTCTTTCCAAACGAGCTCGAAAGCCGCAATCCCCCCTTCCTACGGCTGGAACGCGGCCAGGAGCTCCGGGAGCAAAGAAGCACCAAACAGCGCTGCTTTTGTGCCGGGCTTGTTAGCTGATCTGGGGCCGCCCCGCAAACAGGTACCAGTGCCAGGGGAGCGGGGGGGACGGGGCGCTGCCCGGGAGGATGCTCAGCGCCAGGGACCCTCCCCGGCACAGACCCTGCTGTCAGTCCCTCCCACTGCCCTGGGCACCTCCCCGGTGCCCACACGGTGTCCAGCGGGGCCGCTCTCCCTCCTTTTCCTCCTCCTCCTCCTCGTCTCTCCGCAGGAGAGCAGGAGGCGCTGCCGCCCGGCCCCCCCGCCCTGTGTCCTCCCCTTCCCTCCCTCTGGCAGTGCCCACCTTTCCCTGCCCTTCCCTGCCCCTCCATCCCTCTGGCAGTGCCCACCTTTCCCTGCCCTTCCCTCCCTCTGGCAGTGCCCACCTTTCCCTGCCCTTCCCTCGCTCGGGCAGCCCCTCTCCTCCCCTCCCGTCCCGTCCCTCCTTCCCTGGCGGGTGGGAGGTGCCCGAGGCTGTAGAAAAGGGCCGGCCGCGGTGCGGGGCGGGGCGGTGTGTGCGGTGCCGGGGCTGCGGGCACAGCGGGCACAGAGAGGGGCTTGTGCTCGGCAAGGTGCGTGCTCTGCGAGGGGAGAAGCGCGGCGGGGACCGTCACAGAGGGGCTTTTCCCCCTGGCAGCGGCTCGGTGCTGTTCTCCCCGCTCAGAGGGTCAGTTCTGTTCCTGTGCTGTGTTCGCTCAAGGTGCGGCGCTGGGCAGGGGCTGCCTGGGACCTGTGGGTTGGACGGGCTGGGGCTGGTCCTGCCTTCGTGACCGGCACCCTCCGTGCCTTGCTCGGCTGTAGCCTGTCCAAGAAGGGTGTTTATGTGCTTTTTCACCTCTGTGTGTCCGCAGGTGGATTTGTCCGTCAGGTGTTTTCCCTTTGAGGACCTCCCGCTCGGCTGCAGCGATGTGGTTCTTGGAAAAGATCAGAGCATCCCATGAGAATGGAAACGTGCCGAGCTCCTTCCTGGGACTGCCACATGGCCAAAATCTGCCAGAAAAACCCCGAGTGGGAGCTGCTGCTTTTCCGAACGTGCTCACCCCTGACAGAATCCCTGAATTCTGCATTCCCCCCAGGCTGACCAGCTCTGGCTCCACTAAGGGCTTCCACCAGGATCTCGGTTCAGTGGATGGAGCTCTTGCGTCTGACTGTAGCCGCAGGTCTTTGCCGCATCTCATTCAGGTGGAAAGTGTCGAAGAGGAGATCACAGCGCTGGAGGAAGAGAGCACCAACTCGGACCCGCAGTCCCAGGCAGCGCTTTCCCTGCCCCACTTTCCCAGAGCCCCCACCTCCTATGGCTTCTGCACTTTGCTGGAGAGTCCCCACACCAGGAGAAAGGAGTCCATCTTCCACGGCGACCCGCGTGGTGCTCTGCCCAGCCTGGTGCTGTCTCGGTCCAGAGCCAACACCTTCAGTGGCAAAGGGAGCATGTCTAATCCCATTGCTATCAGCTTCTCTTCTATGAGGCTGCCTCCCAAGCCGCTGTCTCTGCACAGGCAAGGCGCCTGTGACAGCGATACCGCCTCCTCCAGCGACTCCTCTCCTTTCAGCTCTCCTCTTCTCAGCAGGTCACCCTCCAGACCCTGCTCCCTGACCAAAGCACAGAGTCAGGAGGGACTGCTCTGCCGGGCGCTGAAAGCCAAGAGCAAATCCAGCGTGGCCAGGAACAATTCTCTCTCTACGGAGGAGAGCAGCTCCACTGATAACAGCCCCTGTGCCATCAGGAGGGCCTCGGAGGGGCTGCTTGCCACCCGGAGCTTCAGCACGTCCTGCTCTCCCCTCTTTCCCCTGGACCTGAGCCGCAGCCGGGAGAGGCTGGTGGGAGAGAGCGCCGTGGTGATGGACAAGGGGGGCTTGCTGCGGCTCTCGGCCGAGTACTGCGGGGAGAACGAGCGGCTGCGCCTCCGCCTCATCAGCGCCGAGGGGCTGTACGAGGACTCCGTGGAGCCCAAGCACATAAACTGCTGCATCACCTTCTCCCTGGTGCCGGGCAAAACGCAGAAGCAGAGAAGCACTGTCATAAAGAGGAGCAGAAATCCCATCTTCAATGAGGACTTCTTTTTTGATGGCATTGCAGAAGAAGAGCTGTGCAGCCTCTCCGTAAGGATGAAAGCAACGAATAAAGGGTGCAGTATGAAACGGGATTATACCTTGGGAGAACGGGAATTGTCTTTAATGAGTATGTTGTCAGTGTAACACTTCAAATATTCAATCAGAAATTGTCTTCTGAAAGTTTTCTACTAAATAAAGTTTTGGGTTGACTTTAAGTTGGGATTTTTTTAAGTAAAAAGGACTGCCTTGCTTGGTGTTACCATCATGCTCTTGTGCCTTGTTTTGCTGCTTAACACTTCAAACTGCTGGTATTTGGTATTGAAAGGTAGAGTTGGAGCAGACCTTCTGCCTGGAGAGTAGGACAGGAGGGCAGAAGGGCTGATTTGCCTCAGCATCAAGGATTAGGCAGTTCCCAAGTCAAGGCTGTTCTTGTTTCTGGCTTTCAGGCTGTGGAATTGGTTTTCACTCATCCCAGTGCCTAAGTAGGTACTCAGCGTGTCACACACCTCTGCTGCAGCTGCCTGGTACAACACCAGTTCCATGGACCATTCTGACAGCACTCATATTTACACAAATTAATGTTTTAACAAGCCCTGTATTCGGGGAGGAGAAAAGAGAGTTTGGGAACCAGCTCTTCTACAACAGGGGTGGAGGATTTGGATTCCCAAAGGTGGTGTAAGTTTGTGTTGAGGATAACAGGAGCAGCTTCTGAGCAGCAGTCAAAAGCCACTGCAGGCAGGGCTGTCTTTCTTTGCACAGACCTACACTATGGACACTGAACAGGCCCCTGCCCCGTGGTTGCTGCAGCACATTCACATCTCCAGTTGCCTGTCCTTTCCACGGCTGATTTCCCAGCCCTCAGAATGAAGTTGCCGGGTAATTGTGTTTTGGTCAGGAATGTACCCTAGAGCTATAACCCTCAGCAATTCAGCTATTGAATCCTTGCTGAAGCAGATAAGATAGCAACAGGCAAGGGCAAAGGGCACTTTGGGATCTCTGCATTGAATTACTGCTTCAGTACCTTGCTCAAGTCTTTGTCACACAGTTGGCACAGCACCAGGAGAAGCACAAAGTGCTTCAGACCACCTTCCTATTTTTTGCTTTGGTTTTTTTTTCCTGCTGAGGTGGACTGAGAGTTGGGTGAAACAGTTAAACCAGTAGTAAAAGTGGGAGGAGACAGAAACTCTGTCCCGAAAGCCCAGGCCTGTTGCTGCCTCCCTTGATTGAGCTACAGGGTTCATTATGTGAAGGTAGATAAGCCTCAGAGGAGGAGTGATCCCCACAGGCATGGGGCACAGAAAAGGAAGGTTTTCTTTTGTGTTCCCTATGGGGCTGTAGGAACAGGGCCTTGCTTGTGCCCAAATACACAGCTTAAAAGCCCTTTCACAGAGATTCTAGCAGAATGTCCCCCTGGTCTGTTCTGGCAAGAGTCTAGCTGCCTGCAAGTCGTGGGAGGTTCTGGTATTGCTTGCCTGATGGATCATTTGATTCTGCTTCAGACCGAAGTGCCACAGGAAGGATTTTTTCCTTCTGATGGCAGAAAAAGCCCAAAGGATGTTAATTGTGACTAGGAGTGCTCTGAAATGCCCACCACCGATCCTTGATCCAGCTCATGTGAGGTCCTACTGAAAACAGAATCCTTGTACTGGCACACTGCAGATGGAGGTGCTGCACCATCTCTTGTATCCTTCAATCTGGGCACACAGGCCGTAAGGGAGAACCTAAAGGAAGTGGGGACTAAAAAAATGTGACTTCAAGGAAAAATCAATAATGGTGCCAAAAATTCAGCCTGTTTAATTGGCTATTGCCTAGGGTCTCCCAAAGGAAGGCAGAGGCTCCCTCTTCAGGCTTCTCACTCACCCACCATCACATTTTCAGTTCCTGGGTCTCTTCACAGGTATATCCACATGGAGAGAGGCTGAGGTGGGACAGAGGAGAATACTGAGGTGCGTGAGAGGATCACACACAGTCACACTACAGGGGTGTCTCTGTGCCCTGTGATATGTGCCCTGCCAGTGCTGGACTGCAGGGGCACAGGATGATGGCAGGGCTCAGTGGGAAAGGGGCCTCTGGAGGTTGTATCACCTGCAACTGTGTCTGGTTGGGTTTAGAGTGTCTGCAAGCACTGAGGCTCCACAATCTGCTTGAGAAACACTCCAGTTGTTTTACCACCCTGCCAGCAGGGAAATTTCTCTTGCTGAATAAATGGAATTTCCTGTATTCCAGTTTGTTCTCATTGCCTCGTGTCCTTTCACTGGATGTTGCTGAGTAGGGTCTGTCTCCATCCTCCTCACTCCCCCCCAGCAGATATTTATACACAGCAAGGAGATCTTCCCTGTAGTTACTGCCATAAAAGAAATGTGCTGCTGAAGCCTCATTCTTCATCAGGTAAGTCCTTGAAGAAAGTCCTCCCTTCCTGTCATAGGAAAATAAGTTTCCAGCTGGGCTTATCTATCAGGTATTTAAAGAGGTGGAGGCTGCACCTTTGGTTGGTTGAAAGGAAACTGAGCTGTTTTTAAGGCTTTTAAAACAATTACTTATTTCTGAGAAACCCTCCTCAGGGAAGTTTGATGGTAGGCCTGCAAGCCAGAGGGTGACAGAAAACAAAGCAGGAGAAGACCTGCAGACCCAGTTCAAAGGCAGAGTTTAAGCCTGGGAAGGACAGATGGACTTTGTCTATGTTTCTCTGGTAAATAATTTAAATTCAGGTTTTTCTTGATAATTTTCTTCTTTAATATAAGACCTTTGAATGAAGTACCTGTTCAGCTACCTCAGCCAGACTCAGGACTAGGTGAGACTGTAACACTAAATGAAAAACAGCTTTGGTGGGGTCCCCCCCAACTTTAGTGTGTCTTTTTACATTTTGGGGTATTTGATCCCTTTTGAGCTTTGGGGTATTGCTTCTCAGGTGCTGTTAACAGTGCAAAGGCATAATACAGTTTGAACACCTGAATTTGCTTGAGTGTGAGAGGGCACAGGACTTGTTTTCCTGTGCTCTTGGAGGTGAGCTGAGCTGTAAGAGGGGGACTCCTACAGTGCTGCCTCTGCTGCAGCTGCTTCCCGTGAGCGTCAGCCCGATGGGGCAGTTACGTAAAACACCTGCATAAGCAAACAGAAAGGCAACTGGATCCTTCAGCCTGGAAAAACTCATGATGCCTCAGTGCTTTAACATTAGAGTCAACAGCAAGAAGAAAATCCACTTCCTGGCATTAGCAAACAGCCACTCAGAGTCAAGAATTATTATCTTCGCAGGTTTTCTGAACTTCTAAAATACCATGAAAATACAGGAGCACAAATGACTGTCCCAAGCAAAACCCCTCTTTTGGGGTGGTCTGATCAGCTGTGTCAGTGGTGCTCACTGGCTGGAACATCACATCTTAATTTAAATTTGAAAAAAGCCCCAGACAATTGTTTGAGGTAAAGGTCTTTCTGCCAAGATCCTGGACTCACGTTTTGCTAAGCAAATATTGTTTGTTTCAGCTGGCTTTTTCAAACCCAGTTATTTTGACCTTGCCTCTTCCAGTCTGGAGAAATGTTACTGCAAAGCAAGAGTTATGTTTTTCTTTCCAGAAATCCACTCAGGTTATCTCAAATACCATTTGTGTTGCAACACAGTGAGGTATGGTAGGGTGAAAAAATGCAATTCCTGTAACTGTGCTGCTTTTCAGGTGAAGTTCAGAAATAATACCAAGGGAAGAAAATGTCTGTGACCTAAAAAGCCTAACAGGACAGCCCTGTGGGATTAGGCAGCATAGTGTTTGCAGTATCAAATTCTCTTGATTGCACCAGTTTTGCTAAGCTGCTCCCCTTTCCCAGGCTGGCTGTGGGGAGGCACAGCTGGACACAGCACCCGTGCTGCTTCCAAGTGCTTCCTCTGTGGGCATTTTGGGAAGGGAACTTCTGTTCCTGGGCCTTGGCTTCTCAGTCAGCCATGGTGAGAAGGCAACACATGGTGGGGTCTAATGGGCAAAAATTCTTCTATTGTTTTAGTCTAACTACTGATTGCTGTGGGTAACTCTTAATTTCCCTGGAGAATTGAGGAAAGAACAAGTAGATGAATGTATAAATCTGCAGAAAGCCTGTCTGTGGGTTGCCAGGCTGGGATGTTGTCTCAGAGCAAAACTGGGCTGTGTGACAGGAGCTCTGTGGCAGAGCCCTGGGCCACCCCCAGCCCCCCAGCAGCCCCAGGGATGGGCAGCTGCCCCGTGTCCCTGTTAGAGACCCAGCCTGCTGAGCTGTGGGGCCCTGATCCCTGGCCAAGGCAGGAAGGGTAATGAGTCACATCTCTCGGTGGCTTTTGGCAGCAGGATGTTTGATTAAAACAAACAGTGGCCTTGTGCTCCCCAAATGAATAGTGTAATGAGGGCCTGTCTGCTCTCCATCACTGTGTGCCCTGGGCAGAAAAACGCACCTAAGAATGATCTGCATATTTAAATGAGATGGCATTTCAGTACAGACATTGCTGGTGACTGTCACTGAAGTGTCCTCTGATATCATTATTAACAGTGTCTTAGAAGAAAAGACTGAACTGATGCCAAGCAATCTGTCCTCACAGCAGAGGCACGGTGAAGTTTAATGTTTCAGTCTCTGTGAGCCAACCTGTGCACCGAGGGGAAGGATGGAGGCACAGGTACAGTGCCCCGGGGCAGACCCAGCCCAGGATGGCACGGTGTTGTTGTGCTGAACACAGTGTTGTTGTGCTGAACACAGTGTTGTTGTGCTGGGTACAGTGTTGTTGTACTGGGTACAGTGTTGTTGTGCTGGTCACAGTGACATGCTGAGTACAGTGTTGTGCTGGGCACAGTGTTGTTGTGCTGGGTACAGTGTTGTGCTGGGCACAGTGTTGTTGTGCTGGGTACAGTGTTGTGCCGGGCACAGTGTTGTTGTGCCGGGCACGGTGTTGTTGTGCTGCCTGAAAAGCAGGGCAAAGGGGCTATATTCTTCTCTGGGTATTAGCACATTGTGCCTCCATTAGGATTGATAAGAAAGTCGTGTGCTACTGGTTTTTTTTGCATTTAAGGGGTCCTCATGGGAGGAAAAGAGCTTCCAGGAGTTCTTTGGTCGTGCCAGGACCAGAAATGGCTACAGCCCAGGCTCCTGGTAGTATACAGCAGCTGGAGTGAGGTACTGGGAACTGAGCACAGTCACAGGGAGGAAAGGAAGGGCCCAACAAACAGGAGTGAAGAGAGTTAACAGCCAAAGGTGACCAGAGAGCTCTGTCTTCTGATTTTACTATTCCTTCTACTATTACTTTTCTATTTCTGGCTGTAAATGTTCTAATGCTGCAAAATTAGCTATCCTGAGTGGTACAGTGAGACCCTGACCTTGTCAAGCATTGCATGTACTTAGACAGGAAAGCACTGAACAACATTTTCCAGCTTGCTCTGTTCATTCTTAATGATTTTTCTGCTTGCATTTATCAGCCTCTTCAGTACAAGATCAGGAAGCATTTGAAGTAGCACAAGGTGAAAAAGAGTGGTCTGAAAAACCTTAGAGTTGCTTGTTTTTAGCAGGAGAACCAGCCAAAGTTCTGGGGCTTCATTACATTGCTAGGTGGAGAAGCACACACAGGGAAGCAATTCACAGCCTATTTAAACTGTTTCTGTGAATTACAGGAGGTCACACAGGTTTAGTTTTCCAGTGCTTGCATCCCTACATGCTGTGGGTTTCACAGGGCTGTGTCTCACTGTTCCTCAGTAGCCTGCAAGGAAGCTCTTCCCTGTCTGGACATGACAGGTGAGAAAGGCATTGAGGAAACACTCGGGTAAGAGTGTATTAAAGGTGCTCATTTTCTCATGTGCAAAGGATGAGAAGAAATAGCTTAGAACAGCATTGCAAGAATATTGATGATTATTTCTGTCATCCCTTTATAAAAGTGCACAGTTCCAAAAGGTGAAACCATTTAACTCCAATCTTTGTTCTGGTTTTGGTGGGGTGGGTATTTTTGGTCACATCTTCCTGTGCTCACCACTGGCTGTTTCCAGTGAGCAATAAACCTGAACTTACCATACCAGTAAATATAATAGCACTAACAGATATCTAGAAATGCCAGAGCAGATGGAGTTTGTCTCTGAGGTTACTGGGATTCCATGACATTATTTAATTTATGTCCTTGTGGCTCTAGGAGATACCCTGGTTGTAAGCTTGATCTTCTCTGGCAGCCCAGTGCCCATGGCAGAGCTGTACCTGCTGGAATTCCTTCCTGCTGAGATCCCAACCTTTACATTTGGAGGGAGGACTCGGGCACTGGGCACAGCTGGCCTTTGCAGTGCTGGGTGCCACAACTCCAGCTGAGCTGGAGGCCCCAGCACTGCATGCCCTGTGACAGCACGGCCAAGCTCTGGTGTCACACAGGCTCAGCAGGACCTGCCCCCAGCCTGAGGGACTGCTGGGCTGGAGCTGACACTAAACCATGCAGCTCAAGGGAAGGAGAAGGGGGGATCACCTAGGGAAGCTTGTGAAAGGCAAAGAGCTCCTGCTGAGTGTTGGCAAAAGCAATGTCACAAACGGTGAAAAAGTGGCTGTGGGAAATTCTGCCTTTCACACCCCTAATTAGCTGCTGTCAAAGCTGATCCAAATGAGTAATCCAGCTGTGCAGCCTTGGATCAGTTGGTGTGTGGGGGAAGGAGGAGAGCCAAGGATCCCCAGATGATTTCTAGGGAGAGGAAGGGTTGTGTAAAGCACTAAGGGGTGTTTGTCTGCTGTGTGTGCCCTCCCAGGATGGAGGGTGGCTGGGCTGGGAGCAGAGGCATTGTCAGGTGGGGTTCTGTAAGGGGTGATATCCCCCTGTCTCCCTGGCCAGGTGATTATCCCTGTGTCCTCACAGAGGATGCAATGCACCTGAGAAATCATTCTGCAGTTTTAAGATAAAACTTCTGGTTTCTGTTCAGAAAAGTCACCAAACTGTTCTATAGCTTCATTCTTATTAATCCAGATGTCTTTTTAGCAGGATGCTTTGCTGGGGTATGTACCTAACCCAGAGGAATCTCCAACAAAATCACTGTTTGTATGGAAGAGTTGGTGAAACTGAGAGTTGTTCTTAACCTACTGGGAGCGTTGGACATTGTCCAAGTCTGCAGAAATCTTGAGCACAAACCTAATTCAATAGTGAGTTTCCTCAGACTTGTGCTAAATAAACGTACTGAGAAGGAACAGACACATCTAGCAAATGTAGGCGAGGAGATATGGGAAGCAGCTGGAATATTTCTGTATTGTTCTAAAACTGCACATGGCCTTATTTAGCCATCTGCTGGGAAGACACTTTGTTAGGAATTAATGAGTTAAGGTTGCTTCAGGGGTGGGACTGGATGGAAGTTATGGGACAACTGACATGTCCAGCTGGCAGGAATGACTTGTCACCCTTGGAAGGTGCTTGGAAGGCACAGGGGAAGATGAGGTTGTAATGTGGAAGGGCCCACAGGAGCAGAACACTTGAGAATTGCACAAATATGAAAGGAAACAAAGGGAGATTTAACCTGTGAAACCTTTTTAAAGGTCAGAATGCAACATAATCCCAGGGAAGTTACTGGAAGAAAAGCTGATAAAGTAGAAAACCCAAATGCAGAACTAGGACTGCCAGTATGGAACTAATCTGCTCCAGTTATTTGTATTTCCACTCAGTGCTTGTGTCACAAAGAAACACTGTTTGAAGGCTGGCTTCCACTCATATTTCACTTTTTCTTGATAAGACCTACTTTTTCTAAGGAAAACTAGTGCTTGTTAAGGCTTTGGCCCCTGACTTTTTGTCAGCTCCAGAAGCCCTGAACAGCTGGTGCTGGCAGGGACCCAGAGATCCCCTGGTCTGGCCCCTTCCCTGGGCAGGGTCAGCTCAGGACCGAGGTCAGCTGGACTTTGAGTATCTTCAGAGAATGGAGACTACAACCTCTCTGGGTAACCTGGCCTGGGGCTTGTCCACCCTCAGAGCAAAAAAAGTGGGGTGTTTCTCCTCTTCCTTCTCCTGTGCCATCTTATGTTTATATGGAATTCCCCATGTTTCAGTCTGCACCCATTTCCTCTTGCTCATTTTGATAGCACTGAGAAGAATTTGGCTCCATCTTTGCCTTCTCAAATCACACTGTCTTTTTACTCATTATTGCCTTCCAAACACAGGAGAGGACTTTTCTGTGCTCTGCTCATATGTTTTGCTAATACCAGAAATGTAATATAAGATCTCTCATCCATCTTGGCTTTTTTTTCAGAAGTACTAAAAGTGTCTGTGGTCTGATCCTGCTTGCATTTCATGCACAGGGAATATCAGAAGAATGTCATAAGTGACAAGGAGCAATTCATCTGGCACTGGAGCTGAGTAGGTTTTGTTATTCAAACTGCTGAAGCTGGGTGGGTAACACGTTTGTAGGAGTAGTTTCTGACAGTGGTCCGTGGGAGTCCCCTTGTCTGGGCCTGCCTTTTGTCATTTGTACCCAAAACCCAAGGGGCTCAGGGGGAGAGCTCTGGGCAGCACAGAACCCTGAGCTGCACAGGGACTGCACAGGCAATGCTGCATCATGCAGGCTGCTCCGAGGCATTGTTTTACATATTAGGTTATCTCGGGGCTTGTGAGTTGTTACGTGCAGACCCTGAATAAAATCAATGGGTTGGCTGATGCACAAGAGGCCTTTGGTGCCTTTGGTGCTGATGTTACCCCCCTGAGCTCTCCAGCCCTCCCTGGGACAGCCACAGCACACAGTGCCTGGTGCTTTGGGTTTGATTTTGGTTGGGTTTTTTTTCCCTCCTGCTTTCCCATTGCTGATACTGTCACAGACAAATGTCTGCTTTGCCTCTGCCCTCAGGTCCTTTGAGCTGGTAACTCTTTCCAGATCCAGAGCCTGGGCATTCTTCTTTGATGTTACAGCTTATTTTGTGGTTTAGTTGTAAAGATAAAAGAGGTGGACTTCTTCCTGATGGGTCCTTTGAACCCCAGCATCTCCAAGGCTGGCAGTTCTCCTGCTTAAAGGCTATTGATGAACACAATTTGGAAAGGCTAAAGGGCCTCTTTGATAAGTTACCAGTGCACAATGAGGGATTCAGTCCTGATTCACTTCTCTGCTCACTGCACTTACATTAACAAGATTTTGGAATGCACAGGCTGCAGGACTAAATGATGTCAAGTCTAAGGATGAAAAGATTTGCAGCATGTGATCAAAACATACCATAGTTAACACGGGATAGATGAAAAATAATTAGCCCATGTCTCATGTGCATTTAGAATCCAGTGCTGTCTGAAGAGAATGTAACCAGTTTCAAAACAAGAAAGGATATAAAAATGCTAATGTATATAAAGAATGGAATGAGGGGTTGGTTTTTTTTTTTCAATATAAAGCAGCCAAAAGTGACTGTCCTTTGAAAGGCTGAGGAGTGTAAACTCTATTTTTTTCATCTCTCTTCCTTATTTTCTTTATTCCATGGAACCTGTTAAATAGGTCAGTATGTTCTATGTTTCATTTGAGGGTTCTGTAATTAGGTTTTTTATGTCAGATGTGAGAACAGAAAAGCTGTGGCTCTTTTTTGGCTTTTTGGTTTATTTTCTTCAGCACTTTCTAAATTCAGTTTCTTTCTTAAGGCAATTCCAAGTGCATAACCCCAACCAACAGCAGTTTAGAAGTGAAAACAGGATTTAATGTTCTTCTGAAGAGTGACCCTGAGATCTCATAACAAAGCAATTTACAAGGTAAACATTTATTATATCACACATGTGATACGCAAAGTCCAAAGAGAAGCTCCTGCCCAGGATACATCAGAAGAGAAATTCTTACTGCCGTGGTCTCAAATACACCAGGCCTAGAGCCATCACCAAGGTAATCTCAAGCTGCCATCGGTGTATCTAGACTTAGGAGGATAAATCCAGCTAAGTAACCTGGAAATGATGCTATTTTCATCTATCAGGTTGTACAGATTATGAGGAATAAGAAAAAGCAAAAGTAGCATCTATGTGCCACAGGTCTCCCAAAACAATGTGGGTATAATAACAGCAATAACAGAAACTTGGGTGTAGTGAAGGGAAGCTTGGATCCTGAAACAAAACATGAGATATCTCCATGTAAAATAGTGAGAACAATTTTATTAATCAGCTAATGAGAAAAAGATACATCATAAGGAAAGCTGGGCTTCAATCCCGGTTTAATGAATATTTAATGAGATGAATGTTTTGGGCTCTGCAAAACTACTGAGTTGTCACCTCCAGGTCTCACACTGAGTGATGTTGAAAATGTGGGTGACAGTCCTGAGATCTGGGAAGAGCTGGCAGCATCTGCAGCTCGAGTGGGAGTGGTGCTCTTACACAGAGAGCAGTGGAAGGTGCTGGGAGATTGTTAGCTGCATGCCTGAGGTTAAACTAACACAGGCCTGTGCCTCACAATTTCTGTAAACTACAGAAGAAGGAGAGGTAATAGGATGTCACAGAACTTCAGTTCTGCAGGTTTCTTCTACACCATGTCCACTTCAACGTCACAGAAATATAAACATTAACAAACTCACTGACTGAGCAGGACTTGCTCCAGTATGTGAAGCAGAAAACATTTCATGAGGAAACTGCTGATATTAAGATCTCTCTTAAAACACAATTATTGATGTCCTAATTTAATGAAGGATCACACCTCATGGGAACAAGCAGTTTGAGACCTCCTTGTATCTCCCATGAGTTTAAGATGGTTCTAGGGGAAAGGAAAAAAAAGAAGAAGAAGAAGGTGAGCCCCCAGTGCTGCCAAAGTCACTGTCCAGGTGAGGAAAGCAGGTGGAGTTCCTGACTCATGATGTGCCTCAACCATATGAGGTTTTTTTACTTTCCCCTCCCCTTTCCTCCACTACCCCCTCTGGTTTCTGAGCCTCTCTGTACAGGCAGCAATGAATGTTTTGCATATTAATGACTGATCAGTGTAAGAGAATTCTACTCTGGACACGTGAGAGGGAAGCACAGGGCCAGACTCTGCATCCCTGCTCAGTGTGTATGGGAGCAGATTCATAATTTATGCTGAATAAGTCCAGGCACCAGCGCATTGCAGTGATTAATTTAACAAAGCTACTCAGAAATGGCACCACAAGTGATAGCTAATGGCAGGCTCTTTCTCTCTTGTAAGTGCATACTAGCTGTTACTTTTAAGGAAGAACAAAGGAATGAAAGCCTGTTTTCCTGAGTCAGTCTGACAGACAAAATGGGAGGTTGAATATTTCTGCCTTTTCCCCCATGGGTACAGAACTGCTCAGGTGTGTGTCAGCCACGTGAAGCAGCTCTGGCCTGCAGAGGAGCTTCCCCCATGCAAGACCAGGAGCTGAAGATCAGTATGATGCATAATCAGGATGAATGTTTGTCCCATTCATAGCCCACGGTGTTGACAGGTGTGACCCAAGGTACCACCAGGCTTAGGTGGTTTGTTTTGGAATTAGCTGTTGCTCCACGCCCGGGACACAGGATCCCGTCTCCATGAGCACCCTGAGCAAATGTTTGGAGGAACATTTGGAACTGTAACTATGTGCCTGTCCCACGTAATTCCCAGGGCTGCTGATGGTCCTTGGTGCAGCTTTCACTGAGCAAGCAGGTTCCTGAGGGAACCTTGGCCAGTTTGGTTCCTCAGCTCTGCCGTGAACAAGTTCCCCAGGCTGCCTCAGAACTCCCAGATCATCCGACCTGCCATGAAAACAAATTAGCTTGATATAAACCTGCTTTTAACCTGTAATTGAATGTTTTCATGGGGGAAATTGCCAATTCCTCATTTCACATAAACAGATATGTGAGTCATGAGAGTTGAGCATGTTTATCGTACATGGCAGTTCTTTTCAAAACACACGTGTTTAAACAGATGGCTTGTGTTGACTATTAATGCAGTTCCTGCAATTAAGTTCAGTCTGAACCAAGTCGGGAGAGACTGACATTCTATTGACATCAAAGCTGGTGTATTGCATCTTCTCCTCATGAATGTTCAAATTCGGATCTGCACTACAGCCCTTCTGAAATGTCAACTGTGATAAGTCACGATGGGACCGAAGAGGAGAGATAAGGTGCCTGGCTCCTGCTAAATTACTTTTTGACGGGGATTTACCCTTTGCATATTCATGCTTTCAATGGTGAAAGTCCATGTTTGAGCAAATGGCTGTAAGCAGCAGTAGGGAGAAACTTGTCTCTCTGTCTCTGTAGGTGTGGTGGGCTTGAACCACCCCAAGTCCCTTTCTACAGCCCAGGGACCCCAAGTGCACGGTGGTGCTGTCCTTCTCCAGCACTGCCCCCTGAGGCAGCTGCACAGCCACAAACTGCTCTCAGGGTTATGGTCCTGCAGGCAAACCCCGGGAAATAGGGATGGGCACACCTGGTGCAACCCGAGGCTCCTCTAGTGCAGTGTGTGCTGAGGTGGGATGTCACAGTGGTGACTGGCCAAGGAGGAGTGTGAGAGCAGCCCAGGTGACACAGCCCCGACTGCAGGGCTGAGGCTGCCCTGGGCCTTGCTGATCTGCATTTCCCTGGGTTTAATAGGGCCTGACAGGTTTCTTCCCCAAGAATTTGTTGCAGGGTTTGTGGAATTGACGTAAACATTCATTCCTGTAGCAAAGTGTTTCATACTTTAGCTGTGCATTATGAGAAAAAGTGTCTCCCCTTCCTTTGAACTCTCTTTTGATAATCTCCAGGTCTTTCTTGGGAAGAAACACCAAACAATTGTTCCCTGTGCACTGTCTTTGTCCCATGATTTTATAAGTCTGTTCTATGATCTGTGTCTTGCAGCCAGGGGAGTTCTGTGCTGTTTCTGATTTGGGAGGGGTTTTGTACCTATTGGATCACTTTTCCCTGTGTTATCCCCTTGGCATTTAGCTTACCTATCTCAGCATTTCCAGGTACACTTTGCAGCAGGTGATGTGTTGGCCCTGAACCTCGACTCTTCTGGCTGCAATTCAGCAGAGAGGTTCTCCGTTCCCTTGTGATCCATTTAGGAACTGTTGGCTGTAGCTGCTGTAGTGACAGAGGAACAGGCGTAGTTAGGCTTGGTGAAGTAGAGTAACTGACCCAGCTTAACAAGCACGTCATGTTTATTAGACACTGCTTACCTGTTCCTCCTTCCTTGGTGCTCTCCTACAGCCAATTTCATCTTTACTACCTCTATTATATCCTTCACTTCAGTTTAGCAGTGGAAAAAATGACCACAATGTACTTTTCACGTGTGTCTTTAGCAAGAGACCTTTCCAAATGCCCTTTTGTTATCAGTGATAACATTCTGGTCATGCCTGCATGGGATTAGCTGTCTCACAGCACGGAGCTGTGGAGCAGCCACACTGTTTTCCACGTCTGCCCTAGCAGGGCCTGGGACACACATTCTTGACAGACCTCCAAGTGTCACTGCACGATGCTGGACGAGGCTGAGGCTGCAGCAGAACAAGGTCCCTTTTCTGTGCAAGGCTGGCACATCTTCAGCCTCGCAGGGTGAGTGCACAGAGGGAAGCGCTGCCCCCACGCTGAAACAGCACGGGGTGCTGCAGAAGGGAGCTCCTTTGCTGTCACACTGATGCAGGGACCCACACAGCCACGTTCAACAACCTAATGCAGCCCGAGCAAGAGCAGAAACTTGCCACATACAACCTAAACCATAACTAAGGGCTATTCTTTGAGTGGCCATTGCTGGAATTAAAAAACCCCACAGTATTTGTGGGAAAGCGTCTTTGAGGAACAACATGCAGTGCTGAAATCTCTTCTGATTTGTTTTTTGTTAACAAAATTTATGGTTGTTTATTTAAGAAAATTTGCACCACATGAATAACAGGGATATCTCCATGTCTCATTTCATAAATTCTCTGACCTTTCATTGCAGTGAATATACTGCAATAAATATGAACTTTACAGAGTTATTATTTCAGCACTCTCAGATACTATTCTGTAAAAAGCAAATAAACAAAACCCCTCAAAAAAAAACACACCACAACCAAAACACCCCAAAGAAACCTCCAAAAAATCCCCACCCAAATTCCCCAAAAACTTAACCCAAGCAACACTTCACCTCAACCCCGCAAAAAACCAAATCCCCCCTCTCCCAAAGCCAATGAAACAGCCAGCCTACAGTAGGTTTACTCTCTGAAAAGCTCTAGTTAGCACTTTAGTTGACCCAGAGCTCTAGGAAGGAAGTTTTAAACCCAAAGGAGAACAGCCTAGGTGCTTTTCCAGTAAGGTGTAACTACAGCAACCACAAGGCACAGCTATTATCTCTTTCCAGAAAGAGAAGAGTAAAGTTGTGCTGCAGCTTGATTAAATATTTGTGAAGCTGATTTAACATCCTTTCACCGGGTGAGCATATAATGCTCTAAACAACTGTGTAAAAATAACCTACAAAAACAGATTATTTTTAAAACATTTCTTGAAGAATGGCTCCAGAGAAGTACAGGTAATGCACAGGTACCAGAAACATTAGGAAGCTGAGTACAATTGGAGCTCATAAAGCTGCTTAGTTAGGTTGCTTGACACTTCTTGTCATTGAAGCTTGATTTCAGTAATTTGTAACTTTGTCAAATGACAAGTGTTTGGTCTCTGATTTTTCCCAATCTGAATGTTAACCTCAGGCTGCATTTTAGTGAGAAAACTTGTAATTCTTGTTTCTGATCAAGCTGTGTGTGCATGAACTCTGAAGAGCAATTAAGGCTCATTCAGCCCATGCATGCAAGCAGAGTCAGACTTTGCCCATCATTGCTGTTCTGGCCCCAGCACACAGCTTGTGTTTTTTGTGCTTACATTGATCCTTCTGCTACAACTTACTGGAGGGATAAGAAGGAGGAGTGAAGGCCAAGAGGAGGGAGGGGTCACTCAGGGCTGGCAGGACAGGGCAGCCCTCTGCAGGAGTGGGAAATGACAGAGGTGGCTGGGGGGACCAGCCCAGCTGGCCAAGGAGTCAGCAGGAAAACAGCTCAGAGAACTGGGCTCTGAGAAGACAAAAGAGGGAGGAGAGTGAAGGAGAAGAGGGAAAGCAATGGAGGTTTAGGAGGGACTGTAGCTGCACTGGTCAAGGTAAGAAAACAAACAACAGCAGCAGTTTCCCAAGCAGCAAAACCAGTTTATTGGTTTTGAGGATAAAATACCCCAGGGTAATAGAATTTATGTGTTTAATGTGTGTTTTCTGAAAGCTGAGTTTTAAAACAAACTATCTCAAAAGAATAACATTAACCATAAGATGATTGCTACCATTGCAGGAAGCATCCAGAACTTTCCTTGGAGCAGAAGTTTCCCATGTTATTTCTGAAGGAGCTTGGAAGAGGGAAATGGTTGTGCAGGGAATGGTGAGAGGCAGCACAGGTAGTCACTTAGAGAAAAATCTGAGGAGCACTCTTTGCTGGTTAGCAATCAATGTCTGCAGGTAACATGCATTCATTAAGGATTTCTCAAATCCAGACTGTGGAGGAAAGTGAAGGCAAAATGATCACCTTGTGGCTGACAGGATTTCTTGAATTTTACTCTCCGCTGTTAAACAAATTATATACTTTTGTTGGTGCCTTATTTTTGGCTTCCTGTTTCTAAGCTCGGTGGCATTTCCTCCTGCCACAAAAGGTAAAACTAATTTACTGAGAGATTATAGAGTAGTTAGTTTGTGTTGGTTTAGGCAGGGATGCAGATTCTCTCTGGCATTAAAGATTAATCTCTATTTCCTTTTGGCTTGTGGATAAATGCAACAAACTTTCCACGGCCACACAGGTAAATTAAGGAGCTTTACAGAAAAAGCAAGAAAATTAGAGTGCTCCTCTCTGCAAAGCTGGATCAGGCTCCAAAACAGCAGCTCTCAGGCTGACCTTGTGGCTGCTGAGCATCAGTGGGACTCGTGGGCTGTGCTTCTATGTGCTGTGCTGCCAGCTCCGAGGGTGGGGGGTCTTTGGGCAGGGGCCCTGACAAACTGATATGCCATAAAGCTTGAAACTCAGATAGAAGTAGATGGGAATGGTGATCAGATGTTTGTTTTGTGGTTTGTTTTGGTTCTGTGGTTTGTTGGTTTTTTTTCCCCCTCAACATTTGCCACAAGTGAAGAGATTTTGCTTTTCCCATCTGGAGGCAATCTGTCTGCATGGAGCAAAGCACCAACAGGGTTTTCCCTGCCTTGTGTGCAGAGCATGAACCATCACACAGGGAAACACATCTTGTCAGGCAGCCTGGCCATGCTGGCAGGTTTGGGATGCTGGAGGTGCCCTCTTTCTTCTCTGTCAGTGGGCTTTGGCAACTGAGCACATACAAGTAGGTGGTGCAGGCAGGGCATACACACCTTGAGGGGCCAAAGCAGGGCATACACACCTCCAGGGGGACAAAGCAGGCCATACACACCTTCAGGGGGCAAAACAGGGCATACACACCTCCAGGGGGACAAAGCAGGGCATACACACCTTCAGGGGGCAAAGCAGGCATTTGTTGCCTTATGCACATAGCTCCCAGGTTAAGGAGAGCTGGCAGGGACCTGACAGTGACAGGGGGGTGATCACCTGATGCTTCCCCTATTCCTTGGTGCAAGCTCACCCTTGGACCTTCTGAGTTGCCATCCTTGATTCCCTCTTTTAACTTAGGGATTTATGCCTTTCCAAGAAGCAACATTCCCCATCTCACCAATCTTGGCTCTGCCTGTACCTTTGACCTTTCTCATTTTCTCCAGCTCCAGCTGACACACTGTGTCCCAGCTCTTGCTCACTCTTGAGTGGTTTCTCCCAGCCTGAGTGAGGACTGTGCTGCTGTGCCTCAAAACAGAGCCTCGGATTACAGAGAGCTGACACAGGAGGAGGGGGTGACAGTGGAGGTCTGAATTTCCATGAAGTCTGAATTTCCGTGGTTGTGATGAGCAGGTGGGTTGGTTGGTCTGGGAAATCTGGCTCACACCCCCACCCTGGGCTGGCACAGATCTAAGAGCCCAGAGCCTGGATTAGGTAACACTGCACAGCAACCATTGTGGAGCATCATTAGTGAGTGAAGGAAAGAATTCATTCTCTCAGCTGTCTGATATTGAGAGCCCCATTTATCAGGATCTAAAAAAACACCACCCTGGTACTGGAGGGTTTCTGTTTGCATTAGAAAAAGAGTTATTTATAAGCATTGTTCAGAAAAGTGAACATCCAACATTCCTGAGAGCAGAGAATGGAAAGTTTTCACAGCTAAGCACTGCAATTTAGCGACAAATTGGAGCTCACAGTGAAGGAAAGGCAATCAGAGGATGTTACAAGCCTGTTAAGGGTTGGTGAGTACATAAGAAGAATCTCTGCCAAGTATTTCTAACTCTAGTTTTGTGTTATGAAAATTGCTTAGTCTTGTGGTTTGGTTGGGGTTTTTTGTTTTGTTTCGGTTTTTGTTTGGGTTTTGGTTTGGTTTATTTTCTTTGGGTTTTTTTGGTCCTGTGTGTGGTTTGTTTTTGTTTTCTTTTTCAATGCTAAGTATGTCAGCACTGAAATTCTATGAATTGAATTGCTATGCTTGAAGTGAGAGGAGTTGAGGTAATATCATCTGTCATAAATTCCCAGTGGTGACCATGAAATTATAACAGATATGAGAGAGAGAAACTCGAGCTGCCTGGGCACACTGGAGCAAATGCCATGCTGGGACAAGGCAGAGTAAGTGCTTGGTTCATCGAGTAGCCAGAGACCCACAGCAGGAGAAATCAGTCCTTACACACCCTTGAGCAGTGAGGAAGGTGCACAACAATGAATGAATGGCTGGGATTTGCAGGAGAGACCACCCTGGGTTCCAATACCAGCCTCGGAGGAGAAAATACAGATTCACTGCAGTAGTACATAAAAGCCAACAAAAGCAGGCTTGCTAAAAGGAAATTTAATTTAAGCTGTGCTGAGAGGATTTAAAGAGCTCTTATCAGAGACTTGGATGTGTGCACCCCTATCTAACCTGCTTTCAAAAAGACCAAATCACAAAGAAAGCAGTGTGGCTAAACAGGAATGGGAACCTCTTCACACTGACCATCCTCCAAAATAATCACACCCAAATTACAGAGATGGGGAACATCAGCCGTGGTTCTGAAATGATCTTCCCCCAAAAAGGAGCCATAAGAACTAAGCTGTACCCCTATCACTCTTCAGTTTGCTAGGCAAACTCTTCTGCTATTCTCCTGTAAAATATGCTCACCTGTCCTCTGATCACCCTACTGGATACATTTTAATTCTCCTTTCTTGACAAGAGGTGACTACTCCAGTGAAGGCCTTTGTTTTTAGAAGTCCTAACTTGTGTCATGTGAGAGACTTGCAAAGGGTTATTAAATATAAAGGCATAATCTAGTTCTGTGTGCTTTTTCATATTTTATTATTTTAAAAGATAAAGGTAAATATTAGCATCGCAGAAGCACATCACATGGGCTCAACTACTGTAAACTTAAAAAGAACAATATTATAATCAAAATGGCAGTTGAGATTAGATGGTGTGTTACCAACTATATTGACCCAGTTCACTAGTTTATGAAGTCATAAAGTTCGTGCAGTGTGTAATCCACGTGCGTGCCCAACAAAGAGAAGAATTGCTGTTTGTTAATTTTGCATCAGCTGTTTGAGAGGGGGGTTGTTTCCTTTCCACAAAGGCCTCTCTGTGGCAGGACTTGAGCAACCTGGGATTGCCAGTGCCAGGGCTCTCTGAGCACGGGGGATTGCCTGGAAGGGAGGATAAAGCTTCTTTAGCTGCTCATCAGGAACTAGAGATCTAAGCAGGCCCTTTGCCATTTCCTGCTCCAACACTTCCTCCTGGTTATTTCATTGCAGCTGCAGAGCTATTGTTGACCCTCTTCAGTTACTCCTTGCCTTTACTCACATGAGCACAAAGCTTGCCAAGGGATTTGCACCGATGCCCCCCTCTGGAACAGCCTCAGGATCATTCCTTTCTGATCTCAATTTAAACAGCAGGGTCATGAGTTGAGGTTTGCTTTTCAGCTAATTATGGACTGTCTACAAACCAGTAGTGCAGGTCCTCTGCACTGGCTGGCAGGCAAGTTGATGGTGCACTTTGGACACAGTCTGTGTGACCCAGTTCTCTTCAAGCAGGAAATCTTAAAACTTAAGTCCTATTCAGAGCTGCTCTTCATGCTTCAAAGTCTCAGAAAGGACCCATCTATCTATTTTAGGTTAGGTAACAGGAAACATTTTCCCAAATAATTCTTCTGTGCCTACTGATGTTTCCTAGTTTCTGAGTGATCTGAACACTCATTTTCTTTCATTTAAAAAAAAAAACAAAGCCCAAACTTAAAATATTGTAAATGTGTTTTTCAAAACTGCCAAATCTCATCTTTACTGTATGCAACTGGGTTGTATTTTGGTGTTTGATCTATTTAAATCCTAGTCTAACATTCTATGGTTACATATTCTTAGTGCTTCTCACATACTCAGTAAAAAAACCCTAGTGTTTTTCAAAATATTTTGTAAGTGGAAAAATTTTACACACCTTATTGGCATTGGTTATGGAAGACAAAAATTTGGAAAAAAAATAAATTCCAATCACAGACTGAAAAATTCACCTGCGATTGAGCTGACTGATGCCATTATTAATTATAATATGCTTTTATCCTTTCCTGACTACACTGCTTCCCATAAATATTGTAAGTGGTGCTTCTGCACAGTTTAAGTCCCTTGTAAACACACCCATCTGCTCAGTGTTTTCCTTCCTGCATAACTTTTACCTCAGTGGCAAAAGCAGCTGACTGAGGGCATTAGGCAAGAAATGCATCTGTCCCTGCAGATTGTCTTGTAATGAAACTGGAAATGAGGGGATGTTAATCCTGTCAGATGGTACCTGTGCTGACAAATGCCAGCTCCAGCTCAAGGATCTGGGTGACAGGACACTTCAGTGCCTGCTACCTTCATGTTTAAGTGTCAAGGAACAGTTTTGTTTACTTCTGGATAGCTCTGCCTTGGAGAGTGTTCTAATTTAAAATGCCCTTTCTCTAAACTGTATATTCTCAAAATAGATAAAATTTGATGTGGTTATGGGACAAATTGTTGTGTCATGGAAATCATTATTATTCCACTGACTTCAAATGTATTTGTTGAGCTCAAGAGAGGGAGCTTCATCTTCAGATCTGACCATTTTAATGGCAACAGTATAAATAGGGTATTCATGTGATGTTTAGAATAGTGGAAGAATCTTTCCAAACTCAGTCAGACACTGCAGGTGGGCTCCTTTCGTGCTGGTGACAGGTTGCAGCAGTTGGCTGCTAGCAAAATTCTGCTCAGCAAAGTGACATGTAGTCACTGGCTCTGTACTTTGTACATAAAAATCTCAAGCTCCAGAGGATCAGGAGATATCCTCCAGGTTTGGTAGTCCTTGATTTTTAAAGTGAGGACTGGCTGTTCCATTCTTACTTATTGCTTCCCAGTTAATGGGGAATATGCTTTGGAAACAAATGAGCGTCTAATTTTAACTCCGTGTAGATCTTATCCTGTGCATTTCAGAGGAGAGAAAATAAAAACTGAAATGACACAGCATTTCTGCAGGAGAAATGTTTAATGCTGGGACAAAATATCTGTGCACCTAACCAGGACAGAATTTGTTATTGTATAAAGGTGAGTAAGTTGGATAGGGGCAGCATGGATAGGCAGGCTACAAGATGTACTGAAGGCTACTATTTAGAGGTCTCAGCTGGACCAAAAACATCTAGTTTGGCATTTTAAAAGATTTTAAAACTGAGATTAAAATAAAGCAAGGTTTGAACATGAGAGGTTTCTGATGTGGCAGTGGAATCCAGATGGGTCCCTGTGCCCATGCAGTGAACTCATTTATGTGACCAGGATTTGGTATAATGGGTAAGGTAACAGGGCACTTAATGTGTGTCTGTACTTGAGGATTGCTCCTTTGAATTCTGAAAATGCATAAACCAAGAGATTTGTCATTGAGATAATCTGATTTGCAGACTCCTGCAGCACAAGGGCCTAATTCACATACATGTTTATTATTTAACAGAGTGCCTATTACTTATAGTAACAACAGGAAAAAAACCAAAAGCATATATGGCTCACTGCTGCAAAAAATAAAGATGTAGGAGCACGGTAAGCAGAGGCTTTTAATTTCTTTCTCATCTGCCAAGTACAACCTTTCACCCAAAAAACCCAATCACCTGTAACAGGTAGTTGCTATGTTATTATTTTTATTAGGCGTTATTTAATGGCTTCCTCCTGATAAGGGACAGCTTACAATATGTACAGCAACTTAAAATACAATTTGTATCCATAAACTTCAGCCTTCCCAAGCCATGTATGGTGACTGTTCAGAGCGTTAATGCTTCATGGGAAAGGCAGGCTTCTGAAAGCAGGCTAAATCTATAAATAGCTTTATTATCGACTGCTGGTGTTCAGGGCTGTGCAGTATGCTGAAAATGAAGGGATTGTGTTTCCCAGTATTTTCTACAAGTACTTAACACACGGTCTGGGGCAGGTTGCCCTCACTGCTTCCCAAGCAGCACACAGGAGGCTGTGGGCACAACGCACTTTTCACCTAAGAGGCTGGGAAGCCTAGAACACAGCTGTCCAAAAATCAGCCTGAGATGGATGTCGCCAAAGAACTTGATTCCTCTCTCTGCTTTTATGGAAAGCTTTTTGCTGGTATCACAGTGAAGGACAAGGAAAAGGAAGCGGCACTAATCCGTAGGAGAGCTGTAAGAAACAAGGAGTCCCCCTGCTGGGAAGGTGGCCATGGCACTGCTGTATGGCTATATTAGTTATATTGCAGCCTTGAAATAGCAGGGGTTGAGCACAATCTGAGGGTCAAACTCGACATTTACAACAACAGCATTACAAACTATCACTGTTAAAGTTTCCAAGGGAAATGAGGTCAGGATTTCACTAAGGCAGTGTCAGCATTCACCTGGATCTCCTCTCTGGGTGGTGGCAGTGCAGGGCTGTTGCATTGCCTGTGGGGAAAAGAGCTGCAATTCTTGGCTACAACTTTAACTATCTGAATGTTAGAAAAAGCCAAGGAATACTGAGTTTTAGAGAAGAGGGGAAGGCCAAATATAAGGGTGAAAGTCGAGGCTGACTCTTGCACTTAAAATCAGGCTCAGTGTCCCTTATCAGTTGAGAAGAAGTAAAAAATAATGAATTTAAGGGCAGATATTGAGTACTTGAGTTCAAGTACAGTATTGAAACACATGTTGTGACTTAATCTTCAAGTGGAATAACATGTGGAATAACTGATAACTTCCTGCTTACACCCAGCTGTATACATATTTCTTGTGTGAGAATCCTGGTATAAAGAACACACAGATGATGCATATAAAACAATATAGTTGGAATGGTAAGTGTACTTACCTGCAACTGAAATGAACTTTACTACTCAAAAGTTTGTCCTCATATGAATAGTTAGTTTCAACAATTAAGTGGGAATATAAATAAAGACCATGTTCTTCAGTAATGAGGGCACTCATGCTGAGGTGTGTGGAAAGAAGTAGCTCCAAAACTAGTAACTTTTTGGTAAACAAAAAAATTTGTTTGAGCCACAAATTGCTGACAAGAATACTGTGTCACATGAAATGCTGGGAGTAATTCTTAACATATACAGAGTTTGTATATTGTACCTGTATAGATTCTAACAGAGTTGATAATTTTAAACTCACAGAAGAGATCAGAGTCCCATGTGGGGTTTGTTTTGTTGTGTAATGGACATACATTGCCATGAGAGATAAGTATGGCCTAGAAGAAACATCTGAAGACAACAGTTCTTTGGAATCATTCCTGCTGTTTAACATTTATTTTTGAAGCAGTTAGCCCATTATTATTCAGAGATATTTTTCTTTTTTCAGAGTTTTTCCTGTGACATTTTGCATTTCCTGTTTCTTTGTCATTATTTTAACTAAAAGCAGGACTGTGCAGTTCAGCAAGGTCTGGAGTAAGAGGAATTTCCATGAGAAAAAAGAAACCCTTTTTTTTTTTTTTTTTGAGTTCACAGTAAGTAGGACATTTGGAATTTTTCCTTTATTGTATTAAAGACTGAGCTCCACATCTAGGAATTCACTACCTATGTTAGTAAGCAGTAACAGTGCAACCTCCTGTTGTTCTTAACTACTTCTTAATCAAACTTTGGCTGACAATAAATGAGTGATTGTGCTACCTTTCACCATTCTGTTTCTCTAATATCAGCCATCACTTTTCCAGAAAAGCCTCTCAAAAAATGTAGCTCTAACAATTCTGTCATTGATGTCTCAGTGGGTTTTGCTCGAGGACTGTTCCAATGTCCAAGTGAATGTGCAAAGAAATGGAATTTTTAGGAAGTGAAATGGCTTGGTTTTGCATTATTAGACATTTATGTGTGCTTTTGCAATGAATAAGTTTGAGTTCTTATCCAGTGAATGAAATTACAGTTATAATATAAAACCAAATGTGTTTGCTCCAGACTAGACTATTATTGCTTCCTTCCCCAGTTAAAGGCAACATATTCATTAAAATAAGCACATTTTTGTTTCAATCAATTTTCTTATGTAGCTATTGGCTTTTCCATCTTCACAGCATATCACTGAAGCAGAAAGCTATGATTCTCAGAAATACTGTCAAATAAAGCCCTCATGAAAAAATAAGTTATATTCCACTTAGAATAGAATTTAACAACTGTTTTTTTGAAGATTCCTTCACTCAGGATAAAAGACAGCAATGTAATTTATATTGCAAATCTCAGCTGGTATGACATGCATGTGATCAATACTGGTAAGACAGACTAAGCCTCTTGGCTTAGAAATTTCATGAGAAATGCAGGTTCTAATTAATAAGTCTCTTAGATGCAGATAAGGTGCTGTAGTCCCTTGAAAACCACCTGTCACAATCAGATTCTCTGTGGAGCTATCCTCATCTCTGGGTACAGCACTATTTCTTACCATGTGGTATCTACACTATGCTGTCCTTGTTTTTTCTAATCACATGAAAGCTATAAAAAGCTTTGGGTCTAGGCTTTTAACAAAGAACAATCAGTGGGAATTCATTTTTTAAAAAATCTAGATTTCTCTGAAAACTTGTTCACAGTAGCCAGTGGGGATAATTTTCTGCAAGGTTTGTCTTGGAGGATAATGGGAAAGGATGCACATCTACTTATTGATTTAGAAACAGATGTGGCATTTTTATAGGGGGAAAATGTAACCATTGTGTTAGGATTTAGATAACACATCTGGCTTAAAATTATTCTGAGAAACAAAACTGGGGTTTCTGCAGATGATGGAAGTTATTTTTATGAACAAGACAGGCTTCCATTTGCATTTCACTTAGTTCTTACATATTTGTGCATGACAAATCTGTTGTGTTTTATTGTTCAGTCACAGAGAGAGAGGACACACAGTGAAACAGTATCAGAGCTTTGTACAGATGTCAGTTCTCCACTGAGAGCTGAGACTCTCCAGCTGTCGCAGGGGAAAGGGAAAGCAGATTGCTATATGCTGGCATTTGCTTAGTGTGTCAGACATCTTAATGTATCTTAATCTGTTGGTTTTACTTACTGCTAAGGGAATTGTATTGCAAAAATTTCTAAGGGTTATCTTAACTGTTACTTAGCAGTTTTCTAAGCAGTTATTTTAACTATTCTGCTATTCTAGTCCTTGTTATGTAATTTGGGTGTTTATTTGAGTACTTGATGTAATTGTTTAAACAACTTTTGTATTCACTTATTTTCTACAAGTCCATCCAGCACTGAAGCCTCCTGTGTATTACTCAGAAACAAGCTTAAAAACAGTGAAAATGAAGTTACTATAAAAATTTTAAATCAAAAGGTAAATAAGATTAAACCCCATACCAAATACTATTATTTCTGCAGAATACTAAGCTTTTCTTTAGAAAAGGCAAAGCAGCAAAGCCATATATCATGTATCTCCTTCCATCTGTAAGGCCCCAAACTATGTGTCTTAAATATACAGTTACCTCCAAGATTGTAAAAATCAGAAATTGCAGGGAGGGCAATCCTCAATAGCTGGAAATAATAAAACACTTCTCACAATCAATCAATAAGGAATGGGCTGCTCAGAGAGGCTGTGGCATAACCAGTTTTTGGAGATTTTCAAAAGTTGTCCAAACGTGGCTCTTGGCAACCTGATCCAACTCATCACAAAGTCCTCTCATCTCTGTAGACTTTGTGATGAGAGCTGATGCAACATTACCTGGCTGATTTCCCCCTGCTAATAGGCACACATTCTGTTTAGTGAGGTATAGTGGATAAAATTTGCCATCTGTTCACTTGCCAACAGTCAGATGGCAGGAGCTGAGAGTTTATCATATTAATGCAGTCAAAGAGGAGAAGAAAGCTTGGCTATTGAGCTATCAATCCATGTCTCCACCCCAGATAAGTACTAGAACTGCTGTGACTATTATTTATTTATGCATGCAAGATTGTGTAACAGGCAACACTAAACAAATATTTGTTGTTGCAGTATGTAATTCTATTTATACAACTGAAGCTTTAACTGATACTTTTAATGCAGATTTCTTGTCTTTTTTTAGGCCTCATTTTTTTGGTAAAAGTTTCCTTAAGAGGTGTGATCAAATCTTGCCACATAAATACGAAAACCATAAAGTTAAGTGTTACAGTGTTGTATTTACATTTGCTATTTAGTAAATTAGTAGGTAGTGATGGAATCATCAAATCCTCTTATTTAATGAAGTGTTAGAATAATATACATCAACCAGAACATGTTTTTGATGACTTTTAGCTGAGTAAATCTAATGGTTCTATTCAAATTTATCAGAGCAATCATGCCTATTCAATGCTGGTATTTAATAAAACCGAGTAGAATGCATGGGGTTTTCCCTTGGGCGACTGAGCATTACCTGTGTGTTCAATGACTGCTTAGCAAACACCAATATTGCTGTTTGTCCTGTATCTGTGCTCCCAGATACACAACTTGTACCTCATGTCACTGGGGATGAGGGGGTTTTGGGGTGCCTTCCCTGCCCCCAGTTTGGGCTGTTTGCCTTTCTCATTGAGAACACACAAGGAATGGCATCTGCCAACAGACAGAGCTGCATTAATGTCATTTTTAAGTGGTATCCTGTGCAAGGAAGGCTCAGGCAGACTAACAAAGGACTATCTGGTAATAGAGCTGCAGAAATATGTATCTGTTTTCAAGTAATATATATTAATACTGCCACATTCACAGGTTTTCCATTCTTAATCCTGTTCCATTTTCCCTTTATTTTTAAAATCTATGGAGCATTTATTGAAACAGGGTATCTGACACAAATGTGGCTTGCTGAGGTTCTTTTTCGGGTCAAATCCTAATGGTTCAGGAGCAATTTTTTTATGGACTACATCATATACTTATGTTTGCTAGGAAAGCATAGAATCATTTGGGTTGGAAAGGACATTTAAGGTCAAGGCCAACCTTTCACCCTGCACTGCCCAGGCTGCCACTAAACCACATCTACATGTCCTTTGAGCATCTTCAGGAATGGAGCCTCCACCACTCCCCTGGGCAGCCTGTCCCAATGCCTGACAACCCTTTGGGGAAGAAATGTTTCCTAATATCCAAACTGACCCTCCCCTGGCACAACTTGAGGAAATTTCCTCAAATCTCATTTACTCAAACAAGATGATTTGTACGATTGTTCTTAAATTTACATACATTATGAGCATGACCTGCCACTGATCAGCCAGTACTTTTGCTCAAACTTCAGTTATTCAGCTGTGGTTTATGTATACAGAAGATAAAGTCTTTCAGACGTTCATTTTAAAAAGCCACAAATGAAAAGTTGTTACCTAATAGAATGGCAGCAGGAGCTCTATTCACAATTTTCTGACATGTTTTCTTCCATTGTCACTTCTTATGAAAGGAATGGCTTTGAACAGCCAACACTGTACAAAACAAGTGAACAAATAAATTGAGTGTGAAATGTAATTTTATACAGATTCTGTAGTTTACCTAAACAGCAATTAGCCTGTCTGAAGCTAAATTGGCACAAAATGAGAATCCAGTAATATTTTACTAAAACTCTCTCCTCTACTTCAAATACTAGAATATGCAGAAATCAATTAATTGGAGAAGAACTTTAATGCTGAGATGATTTTGAGCAATCCTATGACTATCAGTAAGGTATTTGACAGTGTTTGTGCAAGAACATGAGAGGCAAAAGGCTTTCAGTGTGCACTGATCCATCATAGCAATTCCTGGGACTGCTTATGGAAAAGCACAAGGAGAGACCTTCCAGTGATGAATGAACTTCCCGAGCGTTTCTGTGCTTCTCCAGCACTCAGTCACCCTCCCCAGTCAAACCTGACCCAGACCATCATGTTTAACAGCAGCTGCAGGCCTGAACTTTGGCCTTTGTGGCGTAAAGGTCTGACTTATCCACGGATAACACTTTGATGTTAAAAATGTTTAATGTTCAAAAATGCTTTCAGGAAAGGTAGGCATAGATATATGTATAGCAGTGGGGTACAGGTGTGCCATTTGTCTCAGTGTGGGAAGAGGTGATAAATCCTCTTGTGCTGCTTGTGTGCTCTGGACTGGATTCTGGTTTATCAAACTCAGCTTAACAAACTGAAAATTTGATACATCACTACGTGGGTGAGGCTGCTCTCCTGTATGTGCACTATAAAGACAAAGCTCTGTGGATTTACCTCCACTGCAGCAAGAGGGAGCTTGCAAGCCTGAAACACAGGCTGTAACCAACCCAGAGCAACACTTGCTGGTGGACCTTTCCTTTGTCAGTTTACTCAAAATTTTTCCTTCAAGTATTTGTGGTTCTGTAACATCTTCTTGCACTAATATCCACAATAGATTTGTAGGCTGCTTAAAACAGTATTTGTTTCACCCTGATCATATTCATGTGGCCTTGATGTATTTTCATACACTTTTGAGATTGAATCCTGCAGCTAATATTGATTTCCTTTCTCCAGAATACATTTTTAGACTGAATGTGCCATTTTGAGCTACGAACCCTGTTCTTCCACAAACAACGACCTTACAGAACCAGTTTGAGCTTAGATGCCCTAAGATTTAAAAACTTGCTCCAGGGCTGACCTGCACGCAGGTTCAGCACACAGAGCAGCATGCTCTTACCTACTCGTTCTGCAGTGCTATCACCCCTGAAAAACCCTGGGTTTGCCATTTTATGCTCACTTGCGTTCCCTTCCTCTGTGACTTTCCGCGTCACCTGAACCGCCAGATTAGCAGTCTTAACAGCTTAATTCGTAGTTTTAAAACAACAGGTAGTTTTCTCAGGCGCCGTAAGCACCGTCAGTGCCGGGGAGCAGGTCCGTCCTGGGCCGGGCTCCTTCCCCAACACCCCGCCAGGCTCGGGGCCGGGAACGCGGGACGGGGTCGGGAATGCGGGACGGGGTCGGGAATGCGGGACGGGGCCGGGAATGCGGGACGGGATCGGGAACGCGGGACGGGGCCGGGAACGCGGGACGGGATCGGGAATGCGGGACGGGATCGGGAACGCGGGACGGGATCGGGAACGCGGGACGGGGTCGGGAACGCGGGACGGGGTCGGGAACATGGGACAGGGTCGGGGACACGGGACGGTACCCCCGGGTGAGGAGCCGGGCGCGGTGCCGGGGCACAGAGCGATGCCCCGGCCGGCCCTCCCTCACGGTTCGGCCGCTTCGCCCCGCGCTGTGCCGGCCCCGCTGCGTGACGGAGCGCTCCGTGTGGTGCAGCCCTGCTCTGTGCCGGCCCCGCTGCGTTGGAGTCCCGCTCTGCAGGGGAGCCCCTGTGTGTGGTGGCGGCCCCGCTCCCTGGTGCAGCCACAATCGATCCCCGGTGCAGCCCCGATCAATGCCCGATGAAGCCCCGCTCGCCGGCGCAGCCCCGATCTCCGATGGAGCCCCAATCCCCGGTGCAGCCACAATCGATCCCCGGTGCAGCCCCAATCCCCGGTGCAGCCACAATCCCCGGTGCAGCCCCGCTCCCCGGTGCAGCCACAATCGATCCCCGGTGCAGCCCCGCTCCCCGGTGCCAGCCCCTCTGTGGCCGCACGAGGGCGCCTCTCGCTGCCGCGCCGGCCCCGCCCGGCCCCACCGCCCAGCCCGGCCCGGCCCGGCCCGGCCCGCTCTCCCATCCCATCCCCATCCCATCCCATCCC